>JANFOE010001725.1:0-82478 GCA_025667525.1 Glebionis coronaria
AAGAAAACATAACATGTTAGTCGCTAAATTTACTTTATAAGGTATTGAAAAATTCAATAACTTCATTGTATACGCCCTAACAGGAAGACACAACAAGTCAAATACTTACTTTATTTTATAAGTATTTGAACAATTCAAGGAAGTTCACGTTTATGTCTTTACTTGAAGACATAAACATATTATAAATAAAGTATTATTGTATTTTCAAGTTAGTTCACATACTTCATATTTATGTCTTTATAAGAAGACATATGTGTTAGCCTCAAAATATTGAGTCAAACAAGAATGCTCGGTCATAGGTTATTATTGTAACATTAGTTAGAACGTTGTAATAGGTAGTTAATTAGTCGTGGTTTACGGGCTTAGATAAACTAATTAAAGTCCAAAAGACAAGCCCGACCCAATATATAGCCCATTAAAGCCCGCATGTGGGTGGACTATATATACTACCCTCCTAGCATGTTAGGAGGGTTGGTTGTTCATTTTTCTCACTTCTATTCTAATATTCCCAAAGTTAATCATCTCTCTATACTTTCTCTCACTAATTTCTCTCTCTAGAATTCATCTTCTTAATCTATTTTCTTTCCTTCTTCCTTGCTTAATCATCATAAATATATGGGACAATAATTGGTATCAATCGCCATGGGGTAGTTTTGTGATTCGTTGTTGATTTTACTTGGTTCGTGTTATTTTCTCATATAATCATCTCGAATTCAAGATTTTTTGTGCTTTCCATGCTCTAAATCTTGATATAAATCTTCTACATAGTTGTGGTAGGGATTTGGTCGCATTTGGTTGGTTCAAATCACGGATTTCTTGTCAAAAATCTCATCTTTTTACCTAAAAATCTTGAAACAGTACTATTATTCCGATCAGTGTCATCGGAAAAGGGATTAGTGGTTCCGATCAGTCGCATCGGAAAAGGGTTTAAAGATTCCGACCAGCTTTTCCGATCACATTCCGACCGGACTTAAAATATTCCGATTGCATTCCGATTTGGTATTCCGACAAGGTTCTTTCCAACATCATTCCAACAAGGGATTCTGATTGCATTCCGATTAGGACATTCCGACATCATTCCGACATCATTCCGACAAGGGATTCCGATTGCATTCCGATTAAGACGACATTATTCCGACGAAGGGATTCCGATTGTATTCCGATTAAGACATTCCGACATCATTCCGACGAAGGGATTCCGATTGTATTCCGATAAGTGATTCCGATGGATATTCCGATGCTGTGTTTTTGCTAAATTTTGTTCGAGTATTTTTAGACTTAGTCACCATCTAGACTAGTTTCGAAATATCGTTTACACGAAGGTTAAAAAAAAAGTTAAAATTTTTCCGTCAAGTAAATTCAAATTTTTTCCATACTAGTTTTAGGACATTTCTAGCTCGATTTCAAAATTTGGCGATTACAAAATTTTTTGGTCTACCGTTTTGTCGGACTGGTGAATTTATTGTCAGACTAGAGAAATATTGAAATTTTCGGAATTTAAACCACAACAACGATCACAACAAATCTATTTAAGATCCATATTCACTTCATCATTTCAGAGAATATTGAGATGGATTCTACTGCCGAATATCGTGTGACGAACAACAACATAATGGTGGCGGGTAACAAAGAGAGACCACCAATGCTTGTGTCTGGTCGGTATGCTCAGTGGCAATCACGTTTCATACGATACCTTGATACAAGAACTAATGGTGATGCCTCGAGGAAATGTATTACTCATGGACCATATATATTCAAGAAGATCTCAATTCCTCCAAGACCAGCCACAGATACTACTGATTCAATACCCGCAAGTGAACGTGATGAAACAAGAGCCGATCTCACACCTGAAAATTGTGCTTGGCATGATGCGGAGAAGGAAGCCATCTATATGGTTTTAAGTGGGATTGGAGATGATATTTACTCCATGGTTGATGCATGCCCGACCGCACATGAAATGTGGACTGCGATTGAACGCTTGCAACAAGGAGAATCACTCAACAAACAAGATGTCAAAACAAATTTGTTTTGGAATTTTGGCAAGTTTACTTCAAGGGATGGAGAATCAATTGATTCATACTACTCCAGGTTCTATAAAATGATGAATGACATGACAAGAAATAATCTGCAAGTCTCCACCATGCAAGTCAATGTTCAATTTCTTCAACAACTTCAACTAGAGTGGACGCGGTTCGTCACTTTAGTGAAACAACAAGAAAAGTTAGACGAGGTCTCATATCATCGACTCTTTGATATCTTGAAGAAATTTCAGAATGAAGCAAATGAGATTCGAGCTGAACGTGTTGCCAAGACGGCTAATCCACTTGCTTTAGTGACTACCACACAACATGTTCAAGATCATCACTCTCGTGCTCCTAAGCCATATTCCACTACATCATCTTCACAACGATCTTCCACATCATCTAAGTCTTCATCATCCACAAAATCTCGAGGTAAAGTGCCAAGAGCACCATCACCACCATCTGATTCCTCATCTGAAGACGATAGTGATGAAGATCAAGCTCAAAAGAACCGAGAGATGAAACAACAAATTGCTTTCATAATGAAGACTTACAAGAAAATCTATAAACCCACCAACAACAATCTTCGTACATCATCTAACACAAAGAAACGATATGTTGAGAGTCCTCCAAGGTATGACACACGTCGACGTGGTGAAAGTCCTTCTAGGTATGATCGACATAATCCAACACATGTTGAGGCAAAGGTATGATCGACAAACTGCCAAGTATGATACTCAGAGGATTGCTGCTGCTACCGAGAATAGGGAAACCTGTTGGAAGTCAAGTGGTTCAGCAGAGTGGGATTCAATGTTTTAATTTCCAAGGTTATGGGCATATGGCAAAGGAATGCAGGAAGCCGAAAAGGGTTAGAGACTCCAGCTATCACAAGGAAAAGATGCTGCTATTCAAGAAAATGGAAGCAGGGGTTAAATTGTCAGCTGAGGAAGGAGCAATGCTTGATGATACTGATGATGAAGATTCTGATCAAGAGCTCGATGCACATTACTCGTACATGGCAAAGGTTGAAGAAGTTCTCAAAGTCACTGAAGATGACAATGGCCCTATCTTTGACACTGAGCCAATCGATAAGGTACACACTACTGATGAATATAATGTGTTTGGTGATATTCCTGAGCATAGTGATCTACCCAATGCCATTAATGACACGTGTATGATGGAAACGGTTGATAGCAATACCACACCCGATTCATCAGACATGTGCAATAATGAGTCTGAGGATGATCAACATGCAAATGAATATGATGAAGAGGAACGTATTGCGCTTTCTAATTTAATTGCTACTTTACAAAAAGATGTCACTGAAAATAAAAAGAGTCAAAAGCAATTAAAGAAAGCAAACGCTACGCTCACTCAAAGTTTTGAAGAATGCAAAGCTGCTCTTATCAAATCTACTGAGATGACTGAAAGCTATAGAGATGAGCTCCTTCAGAAAACCAAAGAGCTTGAGGGGTACAAGGGAAGTGCGTTAAAAAGTCAAAAGGACGATTTTGAAAACAAATATAATACAACTCTTGAGTTATTAGCAAAAGAGAAGCGTCAATATAATGTTTTCTTAATGGATGAACGCCAAAAAACGTACCTTGCCAACACCAAAATTAATGAACTTGAACAAAAGCTCTCTATGACCACTACTGATTCTGCTAAAATTCTTGAGGATAAGAAACAAGAGGTAGATGCGTTAAAACAAGACTTCAAAAGTAGATATGATAAAGAAACTGAAAAAGTAAAGAAACTAGAAGCACAAGTCGAATTTTTGAAGAAAGTTGTTTATAAAACGCATGATTCTATTCAATTCGTAAGAATGCTGGCACCCCCTTCCATGTTTAAGGGTCAAGCTAGCTTTGCAAGTCCTGAGTACCTTGCCAAAGCTCAAGCTGCGAACCCGTGTCTTTATCTTGATGAGACTGAAAGGACCAATCTTGATTGCATGCCTGTTAGTGCCGATAGTAAAGAGACTGCCCTTTGGGATGATGATAGTCAACCTCTTGTCAATAAGGAGTTTGTAAAACCATATAATTATGCTTATGAGAATAGTCACTATGGTCTTTTCAACAAACAAACTCAGAAAACTCGTGAGGAAGTGTTTCTAGAATGCAAACAAAAGAGAATTCAATGGAAGAAAGCATTTGCCCCTAAGAAATCTAATGTTTACAAATACATAAACTACCTCCCTCTAGATGAATCTAAAAGCAAGAGTAGGAAAACATTAGGTATTCTTAAACATCACATAGATAATGTTAAATCTATTGTTGAAAGAGTCTGGGCAAAACGTGAAAATGCTGAGTGGACACGTCCAGTTCCTCAAGATATTACCTTGCTTGTCAAAGAACTCTTAATTCCAAACACGTCGTTGATTAAAGAAACTGTTCTTCAACTTGAGGAGTTCAATCGGACTGAAATGTATGATGATTTAAAATATGTTGAATCTCTTAAGAAACACATTGATGATCTTCAAATGGAGAAGTCTGATTTCTTAGATGAATATGATTTACTCTTGCAAGAATGCGGTTCTAAAGATGTTATGTGTGCTTATTTCTTAGATGTTATGTGTGCTTCAACACAAAACTGATTTCCTTCAAAAACATTGTCATTCACTTGAACTTGCTTTGCAAAAAGTCGTTGGTAGTTTTCCACATGATAATAAATTGCAAGAAAAACTTTCCCAAACATTTCGAGAAATGAATGAACAGAATTTGGAAATTAAAGGGTTGAAAGCTCAATTACAAGACAGGGACAGAGCGATAGCAGAGTTGCAGAAACTCGTTGCTAAAATGGGTGGGAAAATCGTGGAACCTAGCATTAAGAAACCTGTTGTTAGACAACCCAATGCCTCTAAAGTAAATAGATCCTCTATCTTGGGAAAACCATCTGCTTAATCAAATTCCTCATTTGCAAAACCTGTGTTTTCCCCCAAGATGGATGGAAAGGAAAGGTTACCACAGAATCAACCCATAAGGAATCCTATAGCACCAAGCGTTAAGCACAATAACGTGATTAAACCAGGGATGTATAGAATGTCCACTAAGCCCACAAACAAAGATACTCACTCGCCTCAGACTTCTAGAAACACTAATATTCGTGTGTCTTCTACTACAGGAATAGTCTCCACTACTAGTGTTAGCCGGCCTCAGCTTAAGAGCACTCAAGTGAATGATAAGGTCTGGAAACACAAGAATCAAGGGAAGATGAAGCAAGTAGAAGAACACCCTAGGAATTTGAATGTTTTTAAGAATAAAAAGTCTGTTATCGCATGTAATGACGATTTGAATGCTGTGAATGATTTGAATGATATGAATGTGAAATTTGTTTGTCTCAAATGTGGAAAGTGTGCTAATGCTAATCATTCCATGTGTGCTATGAATAAAGTCAAATACATAGATACTAGAACTAAGAAGCAAGTTGCAATGCCTATTAGAGCTAGTCAACCCAAACGCACGATAAACCATTCTGGTGCCACCCCCACTAAGAAAAGTAATGCATCAGACTCCACCACTAAGAACCCTAGAAGCAAAATTAAGGAATTATATGAGTCTGCTAGTAAGTCTTAGAAATGGTGGTTTGCTAATCAATGTCCTCCCGGATATAAATGGATGCCTAAAGTTAGGACAGAAAATGTGACTACGAGTGTTAGTATGCCTTTAAATGTTGCTAAGGACACTAATGATTCTATAATCACAAATACTGTGGTATCCAATTTAGCAAATGCTCCATCGTGTTCTAACTCCTCTGTAGGTGATACAAATAATTCTCTTTATACTGGACTCCGGATGCACGAAGCACATGACGGGGAATCTCAAGCTTCTAATTAACTTTGTGGAGAAGTTCCTGGGTACGGTCCGATTCGGAAATGATCAATTTGCACCGATCCTAGGATATGGAGATTTGGTTCAGGGGAATATCACGATTAAAAGGGTATACTACGTCGAAGGGCTCAATCACAATCTTTTCTCGGTTGGTCAATTCTGTGATGCGGATTTGGAGGTTGCTTTCAGAAAGAAGACATGTTTTGTTCGTGATTATGATGGGAATGATTTACTTACCGGTACATGTGGTACTGATCTTTACACAATTTCACTACAAGACACAACTTCATCAACTCCAATTTGCTTCATGGCTAAAGCTTCATCGACTTAGGCATGGTTATGGCATCAACGTCTTTCTCATCTCAACTTTGATACCATCAACTTGCTTTCCAAGAAAGATATTGTGAGAGGCCTTCCAAATTTGAAATTCATCAAAGATCATCTTTGTTCTTCTTGTGAACTTTGTAAAGATAAAAGAAGTAGCTTCAAAACAAAGACTACACCAAGCTCAAAAGGATGGTTAGATCTTCTCCATATGGATCTGTGTGGTCTCATGCGTGTTCAGAGTATCAATGGAAAGAAATATATTCTGGTAATTGTCGATGATTACTCAAGGTACACATGGACTCACTTCTTGAGGTCCAAGGATGAAACAACCGAAGTTCTCATCAGCTTCCTTAAACTGATATAACGTGGTCTTAAAGCTCAAGTTAAAGTGGTTCGTACTGACAGAGGTACATAATTTTTGAATTCAAATCTGAGAAAGTATTTTGAAGCCGAAGGGATTGAACACGAAACATCTATTGCTCGAACACCCGAACAAAATGGCATTGTTGAAACCGTACTTTAGTTGAGGCTGCTCGAACATTACTATCCGCTTCAAAACTTCCACTATACTTTTGGGCCGAAGCCGTGTCAATCGCTTGCTATACACAAAACCGTTCCTTAATTATCCCAAGACACGAAAAGACACCATATCACATAATTCATGATCGAAAACCTTCACTAAAACACCTTCATGTTTTTGGATGTACGTGTTACATTATTCGAGATGGTGAAAATCTGGACAAGATGAAAGAAAAAGGTGATGCATGTATTCTTGTGGGATATGCAACTCAGTCTAAGGGATATAGAGTATATAACAAGAGAACAAAAATGATTGTCGAGACCATTCACATTCGATTTGATGAATTACAAGAAATGGCACTTGAACAAAACATATTAAGTCCCGATCCACAACGACAAACGACTTCCGTTCACAACCGCACGGAACTCGAAACTCAAGACCACAGCAATGAACCGTCAAGTTCAACGCTGGTTCCTGAAAATGTTCCTAGAGCTGATATGACAGTCGACACGACAATTGAAGAGTTGGAAATGTTATATGGACCAATGTATGATGAATATTTCACGGGGGAGAAACAAGTTGTATCAAAGTCTTCCGCTGTCACTCATGATAAGAATGATGATACCGATCATCGTCAACAACGAGATACAACTTCATCTACTTCAACACGGGTTGTTGCAGATGTACCTCCTCAGAATATCACTTCAACAATCGATCCTACAACATCCACAAATACTGCCATTGCTCTAGAGAACACAAATCAAGCAGACGATGCATTATCTGACGAAGACGAATTTATCAACCCATTCGGTACACCGGTACACGAAACTGGAGAGTCTTCTACTCGCCATGTTGATCCGTCAAATATGCATACGTTTTACCAACGACATCCTTCAACACATCATTGGACCCGAGATCATCCTTTGGTTCACGTAATTGGAAACCCTTCACAGCCCGTCCGTACAAGACGACAACTTCACACCGATGGCGATGTTTGTATGTTCGCACTCGCCGTGAGTTCAGCCGAACCGAAAAACATCAAAGAAGCCATGGCTGATCATGCTTGGATTGAATCGATGACGGATGAACTTCAACAATTTGAAAGACTTAAAGTCTGGGAACTTGTTGACAGACCATAAGATGTAATACCATTAAATCTTCGATGGATCTGGAAAAACAAGATGGATGAAGAGAACACGATCATCAAGAATAAATCTAGTCTAGTGGCTAAAGGGTATGTACAGAAAGAGGGTATTGATTTTGAAGAATCATTTGCACCAGTAGCTCGAATGGAAGCGGTCAGGATTTTCCTTGCTTATGCTGCACATAAGGGATTCATCGTTTATCAAATGGACGTAAAGACGGCGTTTCTTAACGGTCCTTTAAAGGAATAAGTTTATGTCACGCAGCCGGAAGGATTCATCAATCCTCATTATCCTGACAAGGTGTATCGTCTCCACAAAGCACTTTATGGACTCAAGCAAGCTCCAAGGGCGTGGTACGACGAGCTCTCGAAATTTCTGGTCTCCAAAGGTTTCTCAAAAGGTTCCATTGATTTAACTTTGTTCACTTATAAATATGGGGATGACATTTTGCTTGTGCAAATTTATGTTGATGACATTATTTTCAGGTCTACAAACCCAAAACTTTCAAAATGGTTTGAAAAAGTAATGCACATCAGATTTGAAATGTCTATGATGGGCGAACTAAAATTCTTTCTAGGAATTCAAGTTCACCAATCCCCAAGTGGTATCTTTATTAACCAAGCTAAGTATTGTCAAGAGATAATCACAAAGCATGGTATGACATCATGTGACCCCGTTGGGACACCATTATCAACTACATCCCTAGATTCTGATTTGGAGGGATTACCCATAGATCAAACGAGATATCGTTCCATGATCGGGTCCCTCATGTACTTGACAGCAAGCAAACCTGATATTCATCATGCTACATGCTATTGTGCACGATATCAAGCACGACTCACTAAAAAGCACCTCAAGGAGGTTAAACGGATCTTTCGGTACCTTAAGAATGCCATTCACATGGGACTCTCGTATCCGAGGGAAACCGGTTTCTTTCTAACGGCCTATTCAGATTCTGATCATGCAGGGTGTCTTGATACACGAAAAAGTACTTCTGGTGGTGCACAATTTCTAGGTCAAGATAAGCTTGTGGGATGGTCTTCCAAGAAGCAGGATCGCACGTCACTTTCATCAGCCGAAGCGGAGTATGTGTCTCTATCTGCGTGTTGTGCTCAAGTTCTTTGGATGAGAACACAACTCACGGATTATGGCTTCCACTTTGATAAAGTACCTATGTACTGTGACTAAAAGTATGCCATAGCCATCTCCTGCAATCCGGTACATCATTCCCGCACGAAGCACATTGATGTCCGATATCACTTCATTAAGGAACAAGTTGAAAAGGGTATTGTTGAATTATACTTTGTTGGAACTGATTACCAATTAGCTGACTTGTTTACAAAAGCTCTTTCAAAAGAGAGGTATGCGTATCTAGTTAGGCAAATTGGTATGAGATGTTTGACTCCAGCAGAACTGGAGGTTCTGGCAAAGAAGCCTGCTTGGTTCATCTATCAAACATCTGCCTGTAAATATTAATCAAAAAGCAAAATACAAAATTAAAAAATCTTTGATAATCCAAAAATATTCTTCTCGACATGTCTTTTAGTATCGATAATATGGACGTACCTAGAAATGTCGCTTAATAACGACACAGGTGTGTACATAAAGCTCGAATGAAAGTTGTAAATATTTTTCAAAACATGTCATTTCTATCTTTTTTAGAGGAAATTGTCTATTTTGGACAATATTTCCAAAAACGGGTAGAGCAATCTATCTTGGGTTGAGCTTGTCACAAAACATTCCACATTTTGAGCTCAACACAATGGCTTGTAATCACTTTCAGATTGCAACCCGGATCTAAATTCACGGGGGAGTGTACGTTTTTGTACTCTTACCCTTAGAAAAAGAAGTTAAATCTTCTTACACTTGAGTGGATTCGTCAAGACATTCAAAGTCTATGAACTCAAGTTTATGCTTTAGAAAAACCTTTTCGTCAAAAAGAATTGATTTTTCAAAAAGCGTTGAACACAATTTTTTCAAGAATTTCTCAATGATATTCAAAATCTTTCAAAAATTGTGTGTTCAACAACTCTTATCCTCAAAAGTTTAATGTGGATCAAATCCTCGTAATGACAATTCCATTGGATCAATTTTTGAGGGGGAGCTTTCTAAAACTCATGCTAAGTTTGACACATCTTTCTCCCGAAGATTTCAAGACTATTTTTCAAAATATATTTTAATCAAATTTGGTATCTCTAATATCAAAAGATTTTATATTAGAGATAGGAGGAGAAAATGTGATTAAAATGTGATCTTATATAAGACTCAAGCACTTTAACTCTTACCTACATGTGTGAAACACTTTCGATTATCGATGAACATGTGAAGGGGGAGCATTTCTGAAACGATAAAACTATCAAGATGTTAAATGTTTTTCAAACACTTTGTTAGAATTTAAAGTGGTTTTCATGGTTACGATCAAATACCCACAACATCTTTAATTCACGACGTTATTGGTGTCAAAAGGGTGGTTAGGTTTAAGTCCTATGATCCAACCAGAACCGGAGGGATCTTCCCAGGGACAATCCAATAGATTATTAGAAGTCATTAGGAAATATGGAGTAGAATGTGAACGTAGCTGAATGCCGACTAAGTACTGATGATAGCACTGGAACAATCACAACAAGGTGCTATTAATGATGTCTTGGTAAGCATTGAAGGGGTTGAAGAATGAAAAAGAAATGTCAGGATAAAGGGTCTAAAGAAAGAAGCCCTCCATACAACTTAGGCAGAAACCGGGTCAACACATCATGAAGACAACTCATCATGGACCCAGTGATGTGAAGCACATCCCTTTCCCAACACATCATGAAGACAACTCATCTATTGACTTTCTCACTCCGAGATAGTTGATATTGAGTAGGTGGCATCTGCTCCAGCCTCCGACCACTAAAAGTGCACAAATCGAGTCTAGAGCCAAGAGATCAATCAAATCTCGTTAGGACACGCGGATGAAGATAAAGAGAGTCCTACGCTATATCCTTGCGATATTGCTAGAACACTCAGAGTGATACTACTTAGTATTCACAATGATGAGTGGAAATCCTTCCAGTGTTAACATCAAACAGCACTGCGGTAGGTCATATGCAAGATTCTTCATGAATTGAACATGTGTAAACCTGAAAAGCAACAGTGGTTTGACTCTGAATTGATTCAAACTCTTTTCAGGTTTCTACGCAATATCTTTATGGTCTTGCCAGAACATTCAGAGTGATATTCATTAATATTCACAGTGACGAATGGAAATCCTTCTAGCGTCAACATCAAACAACGCTACGGTAGGTGACTTGTGAGATTCTTATGAATCAAACTTGTGTCAACTGGAAAGCAACAATGGTAAGATTCTTAATGAATCAAACTTGTTCCAGGAATTTGAATTGACGACTTTAATCAAGCGGATATTCATCCAATTGATTCACTCTTTATGTTCGCAGTCTTGCTTTGAGACGGTCGAGTAAAGAGAACGAATAGTACAACCGCGAAACCCTGTCAAGGAGATTCTTAATTGAATCTACCTAATCACCGGTATAGGTATTTAATATCGTATAACGGTCTTCACCGACCGGAGGTAAAACGCTACCGATTTAGGACGAATGTCAAAGCCATTCAGTCCGTGTACATGTTTTGTCTCGAGAAGGTGGCGTCACAGTGTACTCAGCATAGTCAAAGATTCAAAACCACATGTTCATGCCCAAAGACTTATTCAACAATTAATAGTGTGAGCATGTGGATAAAGACACAAGATCGCAAGATGGCAAAGATAAGTCAAGAATGATTTAAAGATCTCAAGATAAAAGACTAAGTCGAAAGACAATGACAAAGGCTCAAAGATCACAGCATGAAGGAACAAAACTACTGTTACACGTTCAAGACTTATTTATGACGAGATTCGTGATCTCCATTGATCTCCAAATATCAAAAGGGTATGACCTCACATTGGGGGAGATTGTTAGCCTCAAAATATTGAGTCAAACAAGAATGCTCGGTCATAGGTTATTATTGTAACATTAGTTAGAACGTTGTAATAGGTAGTTAATTAGTCGTGGTTTACGGGCTTGGATTTAAACTAATTAAAGTCCAAAAGACAAGCCCGACCCAATATATAGCCCATTAAATCCCGCATGTGGGTGGACTATATATACTACCCTCCTAGCATGTTAGGAGGGTAGGTTGTTTATTTTTCTCACTTCTAATCTAATATTCCCAAAGTTAATCATCTCTCTCTCTACTTTCTCTCACTACTTTCTCTCTCTAGAATTCTTCTTCTTCATCTATTTTCTTTCCTTCTCCCTTGCTTAATCATCACAAATATATGGGATAATAATATGCATATTAGCTAAACTATTTAGGTAATATAATAAAGTAGTTTTTATTATTTCTTGACATTAGTTATCTATCAGACAACATACACCTATAAGTATAAGTCCTAGTATAATATTATTAGCCATATTGTGTTGTACCTTGCACACTCTAATATTTCTCCCACTTGAGCATGGCACAACATCATATATGAATAATATTAAAATATCATAGATATATTAAGATTTAAGTCATACTCAAATCAAGCTTGTATAGAAGGGTTATGTAGAACTTCATCGTTTAATAAGCAATCATACATAACTATTTTTAGATAACATTTCGTGAAGCGACATCAGAAAAGAGACTAGTTATCTTTTAAAATAATATGCAATAAGGCTTAGAAAACTATGATGTTATTTCAAGACAATCAAGAAATTAAGTGGGTCACTTACAATGTGATAAGCTCATAGCTCCCACTGAATAAGACAATATTACAAATGTGTCCTATAATTGAAAACTGCATTGCTCCCATTAGTTAAGACAACACTTTTAATGTATCTATACTAGTGAAAAAGCAAGTATCAAGTTCTACTATATTATAATGAAATTTCTATCGATGCCATTATCTTAAAAGTTTTGCATGCAATTCCTCTTTCTACTTCACCTAAAAGGTGTGTATTGAGTAAAGTAAATCTACTAGAAAATCATGCTAGTAATTTGCTTTTCTCTTGCGGTTTATTGAGACTTCAATTTCTAATCAAGACTCATACAGTATCTTGACAGTTTAAGATGTGTCACTTGGTAGCTATAGAAAACATGTTCTCTAGTTATCCAGATATCTTAAATATTTCAAGATTTCTAAACCGGAATAAGGGTTATGAAAATCACTTAAAAGCGTAAGATGTGCAACCGTACTTAATCGTTTTGACTTACAAGACAATGCGATTTCTTGAGTAGGTGTGTATTAAGATTGATTAGAATTGAGAAGATTCAAGTGTTCCTATTATAGCTTTCTCATACAAGGAGAAAGGATGAAAACGAGTCTTATTCTTACAAGGAAAGAAGACTTAGTTTGTCTTCCTCTATCACAAAAGGAAACAAACTTTGTTTACGGTTTGTGTTGCATAAAATCATTAATAGAAATACAAAGTTCATATTTAGTATTTTCGATAATTATCCTTTTAAAATTAACTACCCAAGTTTATAAAAAACAATTAATTTTACGAAAAAGGCTAAGATCCTCATTGAGGTTCTACCATCACATCAGTTGATCTGCTAGCAATGATAGATTCAATAGGCAGATGACGTTCATCAATTTCAAATCTTGTGAAATTCTTAGATCCTTAAGGGACTCATGACACAAGTTAACATTTCACTAAATGTCAAATTGACATGTTTAGTCCCATCCTTGCCTCGGTCAAGGTCTCACTGTTGTACCGATTAAGTTATCCAATTTGAGAACATGCGAGAATAAGTCTAGGTCTCAGGCATAGATAATAATCACCTTGGGTTACAATTAACATCCGTCTCACAAGATGCAAAAATTAATTGCAAGTGATCTCAAACGATTAGACGGCATGACTTAAATTTGAGACGGGTTTAAAAGTTTGATTTACAAATCAAAAGTGTGTACGAGGAAGCATGCATTCATCCATCGTAGCACAAGTCAAAAAAATTTCTTAACTTAAGTCCAATCTTTTTTTTAATTTATGCGTGTCAAGTTGTCCAAGTTAAAGACTAATATAAAACCTAAGTGGAATTAATATTAGATTAGACAATACATAAAAGAAATAACATTCATAACACGTTACGAGTTATTATGAAAACAAGATTTTAGTTGAAAATCATATTTAAACTTTATACTAAATCAAAGATTTAGTTTTATAATTGGTTTGTGATTGATTTTAAGTTTTTATAAAAACATTTACAAGTTATAGCAAGATATCAAGCAAATAAGCAACCACACAACCACAAGTATGCAAATCCTCAAACCGGTGAAAAACCTATGCTTGATCTCGTGAGCCATCACGAGGACCAAGAAGTCAACTAAGGTTAAGTCAAAACAACCACAAAGTGGGCTCCCCACTTGCTCCAAGACCATCAAAAGCAAGTAGAACCCAAAGTGAACATGAGGCTCAAAACTGCCATAAAATTTCAGTCGACTTCTAGGGCCCAAAACCCATAGAAGGAGTCCTCCCTAGCCTGAGCTCCAGTTGAGACTTTTGAAGGCCCATGAGTTATGGATCAGCACACCAAATTTGGGCTTCTATCTCCTTACAGAACTCCGGGAATTCACGTTTTAGTACAGGTCACTCTACAGCTCCGAATTTCACAATATGTATTTAATTCTTTAGCCATTCCCATCCAAGCATCGGTTACAATTGACTTACGACTAAAAACAATTAACCTGTTACTAAACTACTGTAAAGTGCCCAAACAATGGCTATAACCAACATCAAAAACATATTAATTAAGCCGAAACAATGGCAAACCCCAAAACTGAAATTAAATGCAAATAAATACACAACATGTCACATTTGGTATAAGTTTTCATCGGCTTTGCATACGAAACATAATAATACCATAAGATTATGAATATAACAAGGTGTTGGCTAATTCCATGACCAAACATGCATGTATTTTCCATGGATATAAAATAAACAACAAGATACACTTGTTAGCCAACAAAATCGATGCAATAATCAACAATTAATTAAACCCCCGATTGGTACGTGTAACCAATGACCTTAGGACCTTAAAACCATATTTTAGAAACCTTGTAATTATCATATATTTACTGAAAATATGGTTATAAGGGCTGTTTAAAACCCGATTCAATAATCGTTCCAAAAAACGCGTTTTAAGCCATTTTACACGTACCCGGTAACAAAATCATTAATGTATGCGTAACCCGTGGCTATGAGATCTTCAAATACAGGTTATAAGACCTTATAAAGATCTTTAAAATTTCGAAAATATAGACATAGGGGCTGTTTTAATATTAGTTTAACGAAACCATTAAAAACACTCATTTTTAGCCATTTTTACGCATACCCGATAATCATATGGCATCATATGATGGCTCTGATACCACTATCGGTGATTATCCATATAAACATGATATGAATAAATAATAAACTCAGCGGAAAGAGCACCTATAAACTGATCCTTAGAGTCATATGATTAATCAAATAATAAAGAGGATAAAAGTATACCTTTGTAGCGTGATTCGGTAGGATCGAATGAAGATCATTATTGACACATGATCTAACCAAGAAACCAAATGATCAAAATAGATCATCTCTATAAATATGATCCACACTACACGTCACCGTATACCAAATGAATGCTAGTCCAATAACCCGTAAGTCGTCAACAAATCTTAAATAATCTTTATTCAAAGATTGTTCGTAACAAGAATATAAAAGAAAACCATTTTTCTTAGTCTTGTTTGTCGTAACTCGTGGCAAGAGAATAATGATACATACGTTTCTCTTTGGTGTATTTCACTTCAATGTGATAAGCCATCATTAAAAATCATATCAATGCCACATTTAAAAACGTATGCAATGTCATTCTTTTAAGGCCGGTTAGTAGCCTCTTAAATGGGCTTTTATATTTGTTAATATAATCTAATTACTAAGTACTAGCTTAGATAATTAGAAGCCCGATATTCATCCCGAGTTACGCAAGTTATGTATATATCATAAATACTATAGACACGATATATTAAGTGGTACCTCTGTGTATATGTGTGTGACCCCATAGGCTCACATGTGTCTCGCCGTATAATTATTTATTATGACACGAGCATACTCCAACAGCAAGATCTAGGACAAGAAAAGGTGGCAAGTGCTTAGAAAGGAACTAAGAAAGGAAGTGCTGAAAAAGGAAGTGATAAGGGGAGTTCTACAAAAGAGATTGCCCAAACATTGTTGACTATGGGTAATCAAGAAGAAGTCCCTGCTTCAAAAGTTTCCTCTGCTAAAACTGATCCCCCTGCTGTAAGTTCTTCCCCTGCTAAACCTATTACTCAAACATTTGTTAGGAAGAACAGAAGGCAACCAGCTCAGAAGGGAATTCGAATTGGAGAACCTGCACCAAAAGAAAAACCAGCAGTGGATCCAAAAGACAAGGGAAAGGGGATCATGGTTGAACAACCTAAAAGAAAGTACAAGCACAAAACGCCTGAACAACAAAGGGCTCAAGAAGAATATGATGAACATGTAGCTCTCAGACTTCAAGAAGAAGAGCTTCACATGCAAGATCAGAGAATGCAACAGATGAGGCCCAAAGAGATACTTAAACAGATTGAAATCATGCATAGAGAGTTGGATGAAAGGGTGCCTCATGTTCAAGAATTTCTATATCAATGGAAAAAGGAGTTGGTAAATTCTCCTTTGGAAGACAAGTATGAACTGACTTGTTTAGTGTACAAATATCAAAATGAATATCTGGAAAGAAGGGCAAATCAGATTCAGAAGGAAAAGTATTTGAGCTCTAAAAAGGGGAGGCTGGCACACTACAAAGTTATGCTCAAAAGACACAAGAAATGGACTGATGGTCACTTCAAAGGCATGACTTTTGAGGATATAGAGAAGGTAGTCAGACCAGTTATAAAAGAGACAAATGTGGATGACTTCATAGGTATAAACACTCCTGAAGAAGTTGAGTATCTTAGGAAGCAAAATGAGATGATACAGAAAGCTAGGGAATCCAGAAAAAGAAAGGATGAAGGAACAACAGTGGAAACAACACAAGCAGGTGCATCATCTCAAGCAGGTGTATCATCACAAGCAGGTGCAAGTTTTCCAACAATTGAGAGATCTGTACTCAATGCACAGAGAGCAGCCAAAAGGTTAAAAAGGATGGAAAAGGTTGGTATAGTTACTAAGGAGACCCAGCATCCCTCCAATGAAGAAATAGATAAGCAGCTGATTGTGCAAAAGAATGATGAAATCTCACCTAGTGAGTTTGGGAAGAAATTTTCCATAGTGGAATATGCTGTTTATGAACACAAGGGGATGACTTGGTGGAAGCTTACAAGAGCTGACAATATAGCACAAACATTTCTGAGTTTAGATCTCATGTTTCAAACTTTGGATAGTGAGGACTTAGATGATCTATGGAAGCTTTTGAAGAAGACCTTTGCTGCAAATCCTCCTACTATTGATGGTGTAGAGAAGGATTGGGTGATCTGGGAATGCATGCATATGATGTATGACCATGAACTGTTTGATCCCATATTTGATGCAGTAAATGGGGGAAATTGTTGTATTGGATGTTGTTTACCAACTCTGGGGTTTATGAGAGAGTGATGGAAGGTGTAAGTGTTTATTTGCTTAATCATCGTTATTATCCTTTCAGTCAAGAGACCTTAAAGAAACTCGCACATGCTGACTTGATTGTAGATGCTAAAGCACCTGTTGCTTATGATTTGGTAATGATGATGTACATTCAACTTTGGCCAGGAACTTTGTAAGCATCCTCATCAACTAGCATTTATTCAGAAACTTGTCCTTAGGCGAAAGCATAAGTTTAGGGGAGGATTGCTGGGAATAAAAATAAGAGTGTTAGTTTCCCCTGCTAGTTGGTCATAGTTTCCCCTGCTAGAGTAAGTTCCCCCTACTAAATAACAAAGGCAGGGGGATTGGTTCCCCTGCTGAAGTCAAAGACCCTGCTGCTATGATAAACTTGGAAGAGATTATAACGCGTCTCAGTTACTACTCTGAGATACTTTCCTAGTTTGTTAGTAGTGATCTTGTACGTGAGTCCTTGTACTATAAAAGGACTCACTAGGTTATCATGCAAAGTGTGTCTTTTCTCTGTTAGTTTCCATTTCATACTTTAAGGTTTTGTAACCCTAACACCACTATTGGGTATTCGTATATCTATGATATATTAAAGCTCAACGTTTGATTTAAACATTTGTTCTTGTGCTAAACATTACATTCCACATCTTGTTTAGTTACTTTGTATTGCAAAGTTTCTCTAGTGATTAGATTGAATCTATTCTTTCTATCACAATCCTTAAACAAGCTAAGGTTTAAGATCTGAGTTTGGGATCAACAGCTAAGAGGTGGATAATAAACCCTAGATCATTAGAAAACCCTAATCTACAAATGTATACTTCCCATTTTCACATCAAACCTTTGTTAAACATCAAACCAAGGACCCAAATCTCTTAAATATAATTTCTAAACTCTAATTAAGCCTTAATCATTCACTTATCACTTTCTTAAGTCCCTAATCACCAAAAACACAAAACATAAGTTACAAGCCCTAGTTTTTAAATCCGGTTTTGTATTTTCCCTCCAAAACACATTTTCAAACCATTTCCCTCCATTCCAAGTTTGAAAACCTGATATCTATGAATCCTAAGATATTTTAGGAGTGTGAAAAGTAGGTGCATCACCTCCTTGCTTGCTACACATCACCATTCTTATCCTATGTATGTCGTGAACTATTTTGAGCCACAAGGAAGGATTAGGAATAATCTTGGACCTATAAACTTGTGTAGACATTCACTGGCCTCCCTTAGTCAGTACTCTATCTATCTTACACGTCCTAAGCCTTAACTTGGAGTCTAAGTGTTGAAAACACTATAAATAGGGACGAACTCCCATTGTTGGAATTTGCACCCCATTTTCTTTGTATCTCCTACCCATTCTCCATTTCCACCTATATATACGTCTTAGTACATCCCACAAGACCAAAAATCAGGTCTAGAAGCTATTCATTAAAGCTCTTGAAGCTTTGATAGCAAGTTGTGTTCATAAGAAGCCATAAGAAGCCATTTTGGAGCTACCTAGGTAAATCTATGTTAACCAAGGCTTTGATCTTGTAATAATGTTTATTTAGACTTTTTATAATGCCAAAATTATGTTAGAAAGATAATATAAAAGAATCTAAGTCATTTCATCATTTTAAATGAAAGTTATAAGTTAAAGATGTCTTAAAACCCTAATTTTGTATTTTACATAAAATAATGAGCAAAAACCCATTTCAAAAGCTATAATTCTGAATAAATGTTGTTATTATGATTATAAATGTGTTCATAAACTTTGTATTCAAATCCTAGATCATTTGGATCATTTTTGAGCTTGTTATGTGATTTTTACAAGTTCAGGGACTAAAACTGTCAATTCTGAAACTATTTATCATTTTGGGCCAAAAGTGTCATTTTGTGAAAGTAAAATCTATAATAATAAATTTTGTAAAGTTTGAGACCTTAAGGTTAAATATTGAAGGTTGAAATTGCAATTTATGAAATTATATACTTAAAGGGTAAAAAGTGTAAATACACCAAACTATAACAACAAGGGCTATTTTGCCAATTTTGAAACTCAAAATGTAATAAAATATGTTTTGTCATGTTTGTAGGGAGATTTATACAAAGATGTTCCATCTCGATATTACATTCAATCAAAGAATTTATATAAAGAGAATGAACTCACAGACTAACACTTGATATATATGCATATTGTGTGTTAGTCCAAATTCCGTGAGAAGGTTGTGGTTGGATAATCAAAAAGACTCTATAAGCTAAGGTGAGTTTATAGCCTCACTTTTAAAAGTTTACAAATGATTTGAAATTCGTGAGGGGGATATATGCAAATCTGGAATACAAGTGTTTTTCTATGCTGCCAATATGATTATTGACACTATGTTTACTTGTTCCCATCAAAAGTCCCTTTTTAATCGTGAACCGCTAATCATTTAATGAACGCTAATATCGTGAATAGTACTATTGGAGACTGACATCTCCGATCTGGGCAAGTCGCACTTGCTAGCAGCTAATGGTCCATTCCTAGGCTAAACAGATACGCTTTATTTTGCTAAAATTCAGGATAGTCTGGCAATCTTCCTACTTAAGGGCAATTTGTTGGATTTTTCTGATAATGTCTAGTCGTGGGTCATGAGCTAGTGCAATAAGAATCGATGAATTTAAAAACTGGGTGTATAACACTATAGCCCGAGAGTCATACTTGTATTCAAATGATGTTTAAAATCTATAAATTCACTCAACCTTTGTGTTGACTTTAAGCATATATCTCAGGTGAATGAAGACTGGCATACCGCGAAGGGTGGTGTCTTGAATAAGTTATCATTCTATCAATAAAACTAGATCTGAGGGAACCCTGTGTTTGTACAGCGTATGTACAGTTGTTTATTAACTATGATTTAAATAAATGAATGATAACATTTGTTTTTGGCATTTTCTATTATTGTGATTGTGGTACTATAAAGTAATACCCGAGATTAGCTTCCGTTGCTATATGGTAAAAATGGGGGTGTTACAACTTTATACATTCTAAACTTTATATCTTAAATATACGAAATTTCTAAAATATATTTAAACACTAATATTAATACATAATGATTTTTTTGTATGCTAGAGCCAGAAAATGAGACTCAATTATTGAACCAATAATGCAAGTTTGCTTATTAGATGCTCAAGAAATTTCACCACCACCAAGTAACCCTGCCACTGGTGGATGAATTATCTTTAGTATTGCTGATCCAGCTTGCATACGTGTAACCTTCCAAAACTGAAGGATATCCGTTATATAAAACTTTAATCCATAGTTCCGTTCAAAATAATTGAGCGCCCTTTAAATTGCTTGCCAGTGTTGAGTAACATGATTACTAGTGTACATACTTAGTTTACCCGCAATTAGGCCTTGTACATGTCATGACATACATCAAGTAGCGAATGACCATGGAATACTTAAGTTGAGATACAGCCTGACCATTATTGGGCATCAGCTTCTCACTTAAATCCATAAGAGTACTCAATGGGGTACAACCAAAGTGATTGAATTTGATCGAGACCTTCTCAATATAATGAGACTGAGAAATTGATATACCATCACTTTCTTGTTTAGTCCTTATACCAAGGATAACATCAGCCTCCCCCATGTCCTTCATGGAGAACCTTGATGAAAAAAATTCCTTTGTCAGGTCAACCCGATCTTGGTTAGTACCAAAGATTAACATGTCATTAACATATAGGCAATGATGACTCCTTTACCAGATTCATCAAATTTGCTATATACACATTTGTCATCTTGGTTAAGTAATACCCATTAGACAAAAACCACTTCATCAAACTTTTGAATCCATTTCTTGTGTTCCTGCTTCAATCCTAAAGAGACTTAATTAGTTTACACGCATTGTGCTTATTACCAGGCATGATGAAGCCATGAGGTTGGTTCATATAAACCTCCTCATCCAATTCACCATTCAAGAAGGTTGTCTTCAGATCCATCTAATGAATAATCAGATTGTGAATTGATGCCAAAGCACCCAACATTCTTATGGAACTGATACGTGCTATTGGAGCAGAAGTATCAATGTATTATATCATTTACTTTTGCCTAAAGCCCTGAATGACTAGTCTTTCCTTGAAATTTTCAATATTACTATCTACCTTTATCTTTCTTTTGACAATCCACTTGCAGCCAAATGGATTGCAACCTGGAGGTAGATCAACTAACACCCGAGTGTTGTTTCCTATGATGTAATCTATCTCATCATTTTATTTCTTCTTTTTCAGAAAGCAACATCATGGGATTTCATTGCTTCATCAGATTTTTTTGATCATCCTCAACATTAATGTAATAGAAGTATTGTTTTGAGACCTCATCGCTTGTACCTTCATTTACAGCCAAGTGGATTACAACTTGAGCATCAACATATCCAATAAAGATGCATTAAGTTCCTCATTCACCCAAGGTTTTCACCATCGGAGCGGGGAGTCTTACGACTACCCTACAACCCAAAACCCTGAGGTAGTTCAGGGTTGGTTTCCTATTAGCCCAGACTTCATAAAGGGTAATCATGTTTCTTTTTTTGAGAACACTATTTATAAATGGCAAGATGTTAACATAGCTTCATCCCTAAACCCCTGACTCAGTCCTCAATAAGATAAAATGAAGTTATCCATTTCTTTAATACTCTATTTTTACTTTTAATTATACCATTTTGTTGTAGGGTATAAGGGACAATCGTTTCATGGATTATTTCAATAGATTGAGAAAGACTGAGTATTCATGTAATCACCTCCCCTGTCAGTTCTAAATATTTTGATTTGGAATCCTTGTTGCAATTCAACTTCAGTTTTAAATACGTTAAATTTATCTAATGTTTCATCCTTAGTATGTAACAAATAAACATAACAAAACCTTGAAGCATCATCAATAAATGTTACCAAGTATTTCTTATTACCTAATGAGGGAGTAGCATGCAAATCACATAGGTCACTATGGATTAACTCTAAAACTTCATTTTCATGTTTTACATCCTAAATGGTTTCTTAGTTATTTTGTCCAGTATGCAAGTATGACACTTATTAGTGTCCATGTCAAAGGCTGGAATTAACCCATTCTTTAGACATATCTTGCATCCTCTTATAGTAAACATGACCAAGCCTAGCATGCCACATTGATGAATCATTCAGGTTTAGTGGTAGACATAAAGGCTGAATCAATATTATCATAAACAATATTAAGCCTAACTATTTGATTTCTCAAATAACCAAAACCAATAAATAAGCCATGTTTAGAGAAAATGAAATTATTAGATTCAGTCACTTGTTTATAACCACAATTATTCGAAATACTACTTAAAACAAAATTCTTCCTAATATTAGGAATATGCAAAACATTAAACAAGGAAACAATCTTTCTAGAACTAAATCTAAGATCTACACAACCACATCCATGCACTAGGGATGTTAACTCATTTCTCGTGTGAAGAATAGATCCACCATTCAGCGACTCATAGGTTTAGAACAAGAATCTATGTGTGCGCACATGAACAGTTGATCCAGAGTCAACCCATCACATAACATCATCATCCTGAATAAAATAAGTCTCAGATACATATGCAACATAATTAACTTGAAGAGATTCATTAAACATATTCAAACATTTTAGTGTGTTATTCGATACAATCATTGAACCATTTATGCTTGATCCATAGTCTTTCTTACCAATACCAACACCCTTACAATCCATTTTCAAGTTTTCCACACTCACAACAAGTTACCGGGGACTTCTTCTTAATTAGGATTAGCTTTCGTGTTGTCTTGATGCTTACGTTTGCCCATATTGTCATTGTACATGTAGGAGTTTTTATGCTCCACCATATTGACAATAGATGAACCAACAACACTGTTGTTTGGCTTGTCATTATCCTACACTCTAAGAGATCCCTCAATGCGCAGATGACTGCCTAACTCAACAAGAGTTATATCCTCCTTCTTATGTTTCACGGTGTGCTTGAAATTTCTAAGAAGGATAGAGTATATAAATGACACAAGAGACCTGAATGGTCTCATCCATGTTCATATTATGTTGTATAAATCTACCAAATATAGTCATAATTCTCCAATTTCCCCTCTTCTTGATTTGCTATACAATAGCATAATCACTATCATCAGAGATTGATGTAGTAAGCACATACACCAGATTCATTGTACTGAAAAGAAAGTGAATCTTCTTCTGCCATCTCCTAAAGTCCATTGCTTCAAACTTGTCCAACTTTGCAAAGTTTAAAGCCATATGTTTCGTCACATCAGCAACCATTGATTATCAGAAAATAGTTTACTTTGATTGTTGGAGTTGTATTCCTAGAATAGAGTGAAGATAATCAATTCTAGCTACGTACCAAAATAATGGCTACTAGTAATCACTTGGAATCATGTTATCACGTTCTAAAGTAAACTATTCAACCCTAATGCCTAGGTGTCATGAATATCTACTTGAGATAAGACCAAATATTTGTTAGTGATTTAAGCACAAATCAATAACCATTTGGTTCCAAGTGTTTATGTTTGGTGGAAAGAAAGATCTAGGCATTAATAGCGATGGTGATAACCGGAATATCCCAAAAATATACGCGGAGCAGCTTGAGATGCTAGTTTGTATGGTGAGTGAAGATGTGGGCAACAAAGACATCCAACGACATGTAAACGTGAGTAGGTGGATTGTTTGTGAAATAACCTGGTACATGGTATTTTATTGTTAATGGCGGTGGAGGGAAGTCGACTTAGAAGGTAGGAAACCATATGTAAGGCCTCGATCCAAAATGTTGATGTAAGGTGAACTTGAAAAAGAAGAGTGCATATGATATTATTAATGGTACGTATCATCTGTTCTGACTTACTTGATTATTGGGATGTTTTGGGATGAGAATCTAAATTGAATACAATGTTGAGAAAATAAGGTAAAAAAGTTGGTGTCATCAAACTTATCACGATGATCACACTGCAAAAGCACAATATCATATTTCAATTGATTATTTACATACGAACGGAAATGTAACAACTTCTGAAGCACTTTAGATATATTACGTAATTGATAAATCTACAAATAATGTGAATAATGATTAAAAAACAACATATAGTTTTGAAAACCAATAAAAATAGAATTAGAGAAGTCCGATCCAAGTAAACAAAAACCCTAAATATTCAAATTAAAATTCCCAAATAATCGTGATTAGAAATAACCAAATTCTTTCCATAAACTTTTATCTTTTTGTTTTTATCATCCACACCCCAATCTCATATAACCAACACATCACAATAATAGTAGTTTTATATTATATACAAACAATTGTGGAATTGTATCAAAGTAAATTCACAATTTCACTCCATATATTTTCTGACCGACTTTTTCACTTCCTCATCAAAATAGTGTTTCTGTGTGCAATCTGTTTTGTACAACCCTCGTGTGCCAAGTACGTGACCGGAGATAAGTAGTCGGTCTTTAGGATTTTGGACAAACAACGTGACGGAGCTAGGATATAGTTTATGGGTGGACCGAATATTTTATAGACGTCAATAGGTGATGTAAAAAACATGCTCAAAACAATATAAATCATTTATCTTATGACAAGATTTTCTAGCATCCATTGATTACTTAAGGTCTGGTTCATTGAATTGGTGGTTATGTAATGTAATTATAATTTGGATTCTAATACATAAGTTATTTGGTTAAGTAATTGGTGTAATTGTAATTATTGAAATTACATTGGACCCACATTTTTGTTGTAATCTCAATTACATAGTTTTATTGATGAAATGTTATATATTACAAAGGAATTGCATGATTTTATGCAAATAAAGTTATACCCACTTGCATTATACTATGTCAACCAAACACATAAAATATTACTAACATAATTCAAATTACAATTCATCCTTAATACAATTCCTTTCATACATTACAATTACAACAAAACTATTCAATGAACCAAACGGCCCCTTATTGTTAATTGCTGATGATACTTGAAGTTGCTATTTATAATTGTTGTAAATATATTGTTGTAAATATATTGTAATAACACAAACACTAATCTACAGCAAAAAATAATTGGGTTGGCAAAATCTATTCAAGTACACAAATTTGTGTCATAATAGTAGTATAAGAATACTTACGTGCTGAAATTTTTAAACGTTGGCAAGGTTGGGCGGTAAATTTTTCCGTAACCAGGACTAAACATGAAATCCGGCTAAGTCATACGGAGTAGGAACTAACAGTCTAATTTACTCAAAAAGGCACACTCCTAAAGTGTGATACCACATGCCTGTTCAACTTACATATAAGTCAAGTAATGAAAAGCTTCCATAAAGCTTGCGCATGGCACAGGCACCTCGTGCCTATAAAAAAGTCATTCGTTTGTAATTCTTTTTCATAAACTTACCTCATATCATTATTCTATCATGGTAAGCGTCCGTTTTATAATGCAAGTGGAGATGCCTAGTTAGCATTGTTTATATACACCAACTCATCATGCTCATACTCCTACAGATTCAAATTAGCAACTATTCCATTTACCTGAAACCAAAACAAGAAAGGATGTTAGCATTATCTCCTGCATTGTTTTCCACAAATTATGAATGGCCCTTGGGGGATCATGTTGACAGAAATCACCAACAAGATTGCAATAGTATTTTTATAGACGGCGAAGCAAATTCATATGATTCGGTTCTTGATTTTCCAACATATGATCAAATCCGGCCGGAGTTTACACCTGTGAGTTCAAATTCGTCTGGAGGAGCGATACATGGAAGTATTGGTGGTTCCATGAAGGTTTCCAAAAAGCTTAATCATAACGCTAGTGAAAGAGATCGGCGTAGGAAAGTAAATGATATATATGCTTATCTTCGTTCATTGCTGCCCATATCAGCTGATCAAAAGGTACGTGAACTTAGTTTTTCAATAGTCAAGTATTTTTTCTTGAGGGATCTTAGCAAACACAATAGTTGTAATTTTCCTAAATCTTGTTACTCATAAAACTCATTTTTGACAGAAAAAAGTAAGTATCCCAAGGACGGTATCGCTTGCACTCGAATATATACCAGAATTACGAAAGGAAGTAGAGACATTAATATCTAAAAAGGAAAAACTTTCATCGTATACAACAACATCAACCACTAGTACAAGGCAAAAGAATCTCCGCATCAAGGGACAAAGTTCTAAAGATGTTACGAGTCATACAAATACATCCGTAGTTGCCTCTGTGAACATTTTAGGTGAGAAAGAAGTAGTAATACAGCTGATTTTCTCTACGGATCATACGAGCAAGAATAAGGAGATTGACTCCTTCTCTAGGATTATGACATACCTAGAGTCGGAAGAAAATGGCTTTGTTTTGCTAAATTCAACGACTTTCAAATGTTCCGGAGAACATATACTAAACACTCTGCATCTTCAGGTAAATGCATATAATTTATACCTGTAATTTGTTTTTCTTGATTATACATTAGGATATCATTTTCACAAACAATTTTTTTTTCTACATCATATTCATAGGAAAATTCTCAACAAAGTAAATGCAATTGTTCTACAGGCTCATGATTCATTTTTTAGAAACATGTTCAATGATGGATTTATAAAAGTAGATCTTTTACCGCTAACTTACAAAGTTAATTATTAAGTATGTCAAACTAACCCTATGAGTATTCGCATATTACTGAACTTACTATTAGAATCAAGCATATATACTTGTGTGATCATGAACCTAGTGTTTGTCACAATGGACATCAAACAATCATATTAAAATATAACTAAATGTTTGAAAATATTTTCAATACCACAATGTCTTACAATACCACATTTTGTTCAACAGGTTCAAGGTGATAAGAATGTAGACGTTGAAATGTTGAAGGAGAATCTCTGCCGTTTCAGCCAATAAAGAGATGGACTTTTTACGCTAGTGTCATGGGCTGTAGATAAAATGTCTATTAATCAAGCTTCGCCTTAGAATATACACAACAGGAGTCGACAAATAGATCATTGTGGCTTTAAAACATGTCCAGAAACAATCTATTTGTTAGAAATAGAAGCTCTTAGAATTTCAGCAGTCGCCGTGTATTCTAAAACATTGGCGAGTTGGTACATTTGCCTAACGAAGTTGGGTCGGCAATGTAACTGTGAAAACGTATAAATCAATCTTAATCAAACACAAAGCACCATGATTGATTTAGTGAACTCGGCCAACCTCCCCTTGGCTCACTTATTATTTAGAATAAGAGCATACAAAGAACAATTACAATCAATGAACACTCACAAGATCTCTCAATGATCAATCAGAATGATTGATCTAAAACACAGACTAAACCCTAAACAAATTGATCGACAGAATAAGGAGTGTTACCTAAACTATGAGAGATATTTTCTATATACCTCCAAGTATTAAGTTTACTCATTTACTCCTCCAGCTTCAAATAACTCCCACCACCGACTAAACTTCTAACCTCCAACTTATCCATATTGACACTTCAGTCCCTGAGGTAAAAGTTGACCTTCCAACATTCCGCGTAAGCTTATACCAAGAAAAAGAATTAAACAAACCAAGAGCACTACAAAATTTGTAATGGTCAGAAATTAGTAAACCTTTTGTAAACACATTTACAGTGTCGGTTTCAGATTAACTTTCAAAGGTTTTATAAAACCTATAGATATTTTTTTCCCGTAGAAAATATAAATTAATCTCAAAATATTCACTTCTCTCATGCAAAACAGGGTTTAAAGATATTTGAATAGCAAAATTGTATCACAATTCATTTCAACAGGTAATAAAACATTCACCTTTAAATCAGAAAGCAATTTTTCAATCCACATAACCTCACAACAAACATTACATGTGGCTCTATACACAGCCTCAGTAGAATATGTAGAAACAACCCCTTGTTTCTTACTCTTCCAAGAAACAAGATTGTTTCCCAAATACACACAATAACCAATCAAAGAGATCTCCTGGTTACTTTACATTTTGGCCAATCAAAATAACCAAAATCTCCTTGTAACTAGAGGTGACAATTTCAACCCATTCCATAAAAAGTAGGTCAATTGGGTTCAATTTCATAAACTTATTGGTTGAAATGGGTTGAGTAAAACTAGAGTGATTGGTCAAATGGGTTAACCCCTTTCTTTGTGTAAAATGAAGTTTGGGTTAAATGAGTTTGAGAATGGGTCAAATGGGTTTAAAAATAGGTCAGATGGTTCCTATTATTGTACCAAAACCCAATAGTCTAAAATGTTAGTTTTTATTATTAAGTCACTGAATTTACGTTTTCGTCACTAAATTTACGTTTTCGTCAGTAAATTTACGTTTTCGTCAGTAAATTTACGTTTTCGTCAGAAAATTTACGTTTTCGTTAGTAAATTTACGTATTCGTCAGAAAATTTACGTTTTCGTCAGTAAATTTACGTATACGTCAGAAAATTTACGTTTCGTCAGTAAATTTACGTTTTCGTCAGTAAATTTACGTATTCGTCAGAAAATTTACGTTCTCGTCAGTAAATTTACGTTTTCGTCAGTAAATTTACGTTTTCGTCAGAAATTTTACGAATACGTAAATTTTCTGACGAATACGTAAATTTTCTGACGAATACGTAAATTTACTGATGAAAACATAAATTTACTGACGAAAACCTAAAGTTTCTGACGAAAACATAAATTTACTGACGAAAACGTAAATTTTCTGACGAAAACGTAAATTTACTGACGAAACGTAAAATTTTCTGACAAAAACGTAAATTTACTGACGAAAACGTGAGTTTTCTGACTAAAACGTATATTTACAGACAAAGACGTAAATTTACTGACGAAAACGTAAATTTACTGACGAAAACGTAAAAATACTGATGAAAACGTAAAAAAATCGATGAAAAACATAAAACAACTGACCAAAACGTAAAAATCGAACGAATACAGATAAAAACATTTGAACATGTTAAAAGATAGGAAAATATTGTAAGTTAGTGGGTTGACCCGACCCAAACCATTTGACCCATAACCCATTTGACCTATTATTAAATGATGATCCATTTGACCCATAACCCATTTGACCCACAACCTATTTGACCCATGACCCAAACCCAACCAAACCAACCCATTTGCCACCTCTACTTGTAACTTTACATTTTGCCCAATCAGAATAACCTAAAACTCTCAAACTTTCACATTTTCATTCTTTAAAAGTAATACCAAGACCATGTTCTTTTTAAGATATCTCAATACTCAAAAAGCAAGTCTCAAATGAGAATTAATAAGACTATACATAACTTGATTTAAACAATGAACATCATAAGCTATATCAGGTCTAGTCATAGTTAAGTAAATTAGTTTTCCTACCAACTTTTGATATTGGGTTATATCAGTTAATTTTTCATCCTCACTAAATTTTTCGTTAAGTTTTTTGGTATATGTATTAACTTTTATAGGAGACTTACAAGGTTTACAAGCTAACATAACAAACTCAGAAAGTAACTCATATTAACTTTTATAGGAGTGCTACAAGGTTTACAAGCTAACATACCAAAGTCAGAAAGTAACTCGGTGCAGTATTTCCTTTGAGTTAAACAAATACCATCAGTAATATCAATAACCTTAATAACCAAAAAAATATTTAGTCTTACCAAGATCTTTAATAAGAAACTTGGAACTTAAATTTTCTTTAATTATTAACCACATCAAGATTATTTCCAGTTATGACAATATCATCAACATATTCCAAGAGAATCAGAAATATGTTATCCTTATGATTTATGAACAAGGAAAAATCATTAAGACTTTGGATAAACCCATGTTCAACCAAGACAGAAACAAGATTCTCATTCTATTTCTAGGAGCTTGCTTAAGCCCATACAGAGACTTGATTAATTGCTAAACCTTATTATCATCATTATTACCATATCCTTCAGAAATTTTCATAAAAACTTCCTCATCAAGTTCTCCATAAAGGAAATCATTATTGACATCTAATTTAAACAATGACCAATTATTACTAACAACAAGACTTAAAACACATCTTACAATACCAATTTAACCACAAAAGAAAATATCTCCTCATAGTCAATACCCTCTGTCTTGCTAAAATCTTAGCCATACGCCTAGCTATAAACCTCTCTACATCACCACTAGATTTATACTCAACTTTCTAAATCTATTTACATGGAATCGCTTTCCTACCATAAGGTAAATAAGTAATGACCTAAGTATTGTTATTCATGGCATCCACCCATATACTGTGCTTGACAACTTCAACTTAAGTGGTAGGTTCATGAATCTCATTTAAATTAGTAGCAAACTCAAAATTATCAATGCTAATATTAGCATAATTAAAAACCTTATTAATGCTATGTTTAACATCTTTATTAAGCGCAAAATCTTTATATTTTGAAGTAAGATTAGTCTTTCTACTAGTTCTCCTAATAATATGCCCTACTGCTGGTTCTGGTGAGCACCGAAATATTTGACCAAAAGACTCAAAACCTTCACCCTCAGATTTATAATTATCATCATCTATAGTATCTTTCATACCCTCAGAAACATTAGTTTCTATTGCATGCCTATACTCACTACTCACTAGTATCCTTCGTATTAGGTGTAGTATCAATAATAATTATACAATCTACCTTAGAACTATCATATGTATCAACATGTACACTATCTTTACTAACACCAACCCCTATAACTGTCACTAGGACTAAGAATACTAACATTAGGGACATATTTAATCCCACTATTTGTATTAACTCCCCCATCATCACATGATTCACTAGGTTCATGACTGCTTGTATTATCAAAAAGGTTTAAACTATCAACATCATTTTCACTATATACATACTCTTTATTACACAAATTGTTTTTAAAAGGAAACACAATCTCGTAGAATTTTACATCTCTTGAAAAAATAAACTTCTTTCGATCCAGACTAAAATGTTTATACACTTTCTAATCAAAAGCATAACCAACAAACACACACTTTTCAGACCTAAAACCAAACTTATCGAACTCATTTAAGATTGTAAAAAAACATAAGCTGCCAAAAACTTTTAAATGGGGAAGACTAGGTTTAGGATTATACACTAACTCATAAGGACTGTTCTTAGATAACACATCAGTAGGAAACCTGTTAATCAAATAAATAGAAGTCAAAATACACTTAGACCACATGTTCACTATTAATCCCCCTGAAACAAGAGGGCTCTAGCAGTATTAAACAAGAGGGCTCTAGCAGTATTCGATAAGTGTTTATGTTTTCTTTCAACTAAACCATTCTTTGGGGAGTATTAACACAAGTAGTTTGATGCACAATCCCATTATCTTTAACAAAAATTTTAAATCTGTTGTTATCAAATTCTGTTTCATTATCACTTTTAAAAACTTTAAATTTCTTTCCAAATTGATTCTTGACCAAATTAAAGAAATTAAGAATACAATCATAACTTCAGTTTTACTTTTTAACAAAAACACCCATACAGTCCTGCTGTAGTCATCAACAATAGTCAGGAAAAACGTATATCAATCCCTACTAGCAACTCTATAAGTCCCCCAAACATCAAGATGAACAACATCCCCAAGACTAGTGGTTTTATGACCTCTAAGATTAAAATGTTCCCTAGTCTTCTTGGCCTTATGACACACATCACAAGGTTGAACACTAGTCATTTTAATATCTATAATCTCATTTTAAAGCACACTTAGGACTAGATCAGCCAGATGACCAAGTTTATTATGCCAAATTGAATTGGACACATTACAACTAGTAACATTACTCTTATTAAAACTCCTACATTCATCACGAAAGTAAAGACCACCTTTGAATAATACACTTGGATTCAGTACAACAAACAGTAACTTTATTATCTTTGAAAAGTTTTTGCACAAACAAAAGACTAACATGATAACCAGGGACAACCAATACATCTTTAATCACCAAGTTATCACATTTTAATACTACCAATCTTTTTAAGATTTTCAACAATTCCAATAGGATGTGCCACACTAAGATTAAGTTATGACACATCCATGACATCAAATAACATTTTTTCTGAAAAGTTATATGTTGACTTGCCCTGAATCAACAATCCACCCTATATATGTACTATATGTACTTATATCAGAGTTAAAATTGAAGAATCTAGAAGAGAAAAAACTAACAACACAATTAGCCACTTTAGAAGTACCTGGAACACTAGGAGTTGCTTTTCTATTATCACAAGATATACTGAGTAAACTCATCAACCTTTGATATTGATCAGAATTAAGAGTATGAGATGTACTCTTAGTCTGATCATTTCTATAATCAGAAACATTCACATGATTATCATTACTTTAAGTATACTATTATTCCTCTTAAAATTAACAGGATACCCCACTAATTCAAAGTATATGTCAATTTTGTGCCCAAATATATTATAATGCTTACAAACAAGATTACTATTTCTGAAATTCCCATTATTACCTTAGAACTCCAGTTATTATTAGACTTATTAGAATTGTTAATAAAACCCTTATTCCAATTATTATTATTAGCATTATTGGTTTTAACAACAAAATCAGCTTGTCTAGATTTATGACCCTCGGAACTACCAAGACTATTCTTATGGGATTCATCTCTAGAAGAAGTGGTTAAAGAAGTTTTTACATATAGACTAGGATCACATGTGAGAATATGACTTCTAACAACACTATAAGTGTCATCAAGTCCCATAAGAAAGGGCATTAACCTAAGGAGATTAGCATGCTCCTTATGTTTATCAGAACCATCACATTCACACAGAGGCAAATCAATAAGAGAATCAAATGGCCTCCACAAAGCATTACACTCATGATACTATTCAGACAATGACATGCCGCACTGAGTCAAATTATATATCTTATAGGGTATATTATATATGATTGCTCCATCTTTTTTTTATCATAAGTCTCTTTTAACTCATCCCATACATCTTTAGCAATTTTATAGAAAATTTGTCCACTATAAAAACTAAGAGACACACATCCCAACAACCAAGACGAAATACAACATTACATCTATTCCACTAATCCAAAAGAGGACCAGTGGCATCATATTTAACACATTTTCCACTAATAAAGCGTAGTTTATTTCTATTCTGTAAGCCAACTTAACAGCAACAACCCACACTTTATAGTTCTTAGTACCTTCAAGTTTTAAGGTGACTAACTGAGAGCCTATATCATGTAGGCGCAGATACAAAGAATCATACACATCAAACTTCAAATCACTACAACTACTTGCAACATCCCTTGTTTCTTACATTCAACCATGATGAAAAGAAAAACTAAGAATATAAATCAAGAAGACAAGAGATCAAACAATCCTAATGAACCAACCAACTGAGCTAGCTCAGTTGGCCACCAAGGGTAACCTTGGGGAGGTATTCTTGGAGAGGTCTCGAGTTCGAGTCTCACCAAGAACCTTCAGGGGCCCGAATTAAGAAGCAGGAGTGGGGTTTATCCCCTAAGGAGAAGGTTCGAGGCTTGCATACTGCCCAATTGGATGTCACTGTAACCTCGAATCACTAACTACTAACTCACCGTTCTAAAAAAAAACAATCCTAATGAACCAATCAACACCTTTGAACTCCTCTACACATAACTAACAAGAAGAAATATGCATGTCCAACACAATAAACCAACAATCTAACTAAGTCCTTAGACACCTAAACACCCACTAAAAAAATTAGGAAAAAAACTAAAAGAGGGAGTGAGGGGTGTTACAAAGAACACACAACAAATCAAACAAGATCAAGAAGATCTTGACCAACAAGCATATCGGAAACAATAATCAAGACCACCTTGCACTTAGAAGAACAAAAAAAACTAAAAATGAACAAAATTACCGAATCTTAAAGAACCCCAACTTCTGATTCTATGGTTTCTCAAGAAAAAGTTACAATTAAAGATCAAATGATGTAAATAAACCAATTAACCACTGAATTATAATAGAAAATGACCAAGAACCAAAAACCCTAATTTCATGAAAACCCTAATTTTATAAAACACCAATTAAACTCAAAATTGGAACAATTGACCACCAGAATTGTTTATAGAACCAAGAAAGAAAAATGATCTAAGCTAATAGATCAAGACCTCAAATTTTTTACCAAACCCTAATTTTTAAAACAAGTTTTAAGCGATGATACAGAGCAACCTTACTCTGATACCATGTAAAAACATATCACTTGATCTTAATCAAACACAAAACACCATGATTTAGTAAACCTAATCAACTTCCCCTTGAATCACTTATTATTAGAATCAGAATATAAAAATAATAATTATAGTCAATGACAACTCACACTATCTCTCAATGATCAATCACAATGATTGATCTAAAACACATAGTATACCCTAAACAAATTAATCGACAGAATGAGAAGTGTTATCTAAACTATAAGAGATAATCTATATATATATATCAGCTGAAGTTACAAAAAAGCCCTCCAAGTATTACTCCTTTAGTCCTTCAACTTCCAATAACTCCACTAGCAGCTAAACTTTTAACTTCCAACTTATCCATATTGACACTTCAGTCCTTGAGGTAAAAGCTGACCTTTCAACAATAACTCAATCACTCTTCTGACTATTATGAAAGCAAGCATTTTAGTGTCAGTTATAATAGAGACCTTATATGTAAACACATTGTCAAACCAAGAAATTAGGGATGGTAATTAACATTTACTAATTTGATTGTGTTATTTTCTTCCTAAATTCAAAAATAGAATGCATGTACAAATCATATTTTGTCCCTCCATATACCTAAGTGGTTGAATAAGTTGATTACTTGATATTTCTTAGAAAAATAGTCGATTTGGGATTCGTTATTTGAAAAATACCAAGTTTTAGCAACTATATTTATAGGATCTGGAATTCATTATTCGACTAATGCTAGATATCTCTAAATCATAAAACTCTCCCTTCTTGTTATGCGATCGACCGAACACCCCTTTTAGGGTTTCGATTTTGCTTGTTCGACCAAGAGAAAGAAACTATGGGATTCTTAATTTGTTTATTGGGTTCAATTTTATGTGGTTTAACACAAACGTGTACTAGAATACTTATCACTTGCTTGTAACGTATTGTGTGCATGTTCTTAAACGAATCATCTTTATTCTAGTGGTTTTAGTATTCGTTTATTTCCGATTTTTTCGTATATTGATTAAGATGATTTGATCTATAGATAAAATGTACGCAATCATTATCTTATGTTAATTGCTAGCCTATATGTGATCTTGTTTATTTTTCGATGCATTACTCGTGATCTTTAATGGTTAAAGTGTTTATATGCTTGTAAAACCAAACGAATAAGAAATCTAAAAATCGCATGACATGGTTTGATGGTGTCTTGAATGTTATATGGTTATATTAGGGTTTCTTGAACCGTATTATGTTTTATAAAATTTATTATCCATGACCCTAGGTTGTATGCAATTTAATGAAAAAATATCATGGTATAATTGTTATTATTCATTATTTATCGTAAATTACTTGTTAATTTGATCATCCATTAGGAAAATATGCATGTTTGTCATGCAGTATGATGTTTAATATGTGATGTATGCTTCTTGATTACTTATTAATGAGTATTACATGTTTCTTGATGATAAAAACCGAATCTTGACATAAAATAAATAGAGTGGTTTAGTTGGTTCTCATCAAATATTGCATCTCGTAATTCTATAACTGAATTAGAAAATGTATAATCATTAGGTTCAATAAAATGAATTAGTATGCTTTAGAATGCTCAACATATAGTTAATGCAAGTAATGCCTAAAAACATTATTAGTGTTAACTAATCTTTCTTAGTTTTAATCACAACAAACCATACAACACATTTAGTGTAGAAAGACAAAATGAATTATTTAACTAACACTATCATCAAGGTAATAATCATATCACTAACCTTTCTTAATCATACTTAGTGATCATCAAAATGATTATCCTTAAAACTCACTTTTGCTAATAAGACAAAAGACTTTTTAATAAACTTTCTTTTTTAGAAAATGTTTTATTAAAATGGAAAATGAAAATTTGAAAATGGCATATTCCAAATGCTGTTAGAATATCCTTTGAAGGGTTCAAATACCTCAGATATTCCCACCACACTAAAAGACAAAAAACAGAGCGGAGTCTAGTGGTGGTACCTTAAGTACCTACACGGTACCTTAGCGATATGGTACCGCGGGGTGAGATAAGGTACCGCGCACAGTAGCCGTTATAGATCCGTTGTAACTTTGTCTCCTTTAAATAGTAGGTCAAATCTCATTTTCCAACAAGCCTCTTGGACGTTTTTCTCAGCCCTTTTTCTATTTTCTATAGCATAATCATTAGTAAATGATCACTTAATTTGTTAAGGATGTTTACATATGATTATCCTCTTGATCCCCTCCTTTACCATGTCCAATGAGAAGATCACTCACTCACTAGTGTAGTGATAAAGATGAATTTATGAGCTAGTCATATTCATCATGATACCTTTGTGTTTTAGGTTAATCCAATGTATTTATGAATACTTGGACTAGTTGTGCTCATCCAAGTTATTTGTGAATACTTGGATTTATTGTGTACATCCATTGCATATGTGTTTTCTTGGATTTGTGTTGTGTAAATCCAAGCTACATGTGTGTACTTGGATAAGTCTAGTTGAGTTGTAATAGATTTGATTAGGAGTTCTCACTAAACTATAAAGTGACGTGGTTGTGTCTTGTGAGTTCTCACTAAACTTTAAAGTGATTAGTAGTTGTGTTGTGTGAAGTTCTCACTTAGCTTCAAAGTGAAGAGTCGTGAAGATTGGTTCTAGCTCTCTATTAGAACTCGACATCTAGATGGTGAAGTAGGCAACGTCGTAAAGATTGGTTCTACCTTAAGATTAGAACTCGACATCTAGCCTTGTGTCGTTAAATTGTGAAGTAGGCAACGTCGTGTAGATTGGTCCTAGCTAAAGATTAGGTCTCGACATTTAGCTTAGTGTCGGAAAATAATGTAAGCAACGATGTAAGGTTTTCTCCGCCGAGAAGGGAGCTTATGGATATAGTGGAAATCTCGAGTAGGTGTACTCGAGGAGTGGAGTAGAAACGAGGATAGAGCCTCGTTGTCGAACCACTATAAATCTTGGTGTCTTCCCACTAGGTTGTCTCTTTCCTTGATCTTTACTTATTTCATTATCATTATACTTGCTTATCATTCTTGCTAGTGCATTTCAATTGAACCTAATCATTATGCAACTTAGCTATAAGAAAAAGATAGTTTTGATACAAACCAAATTGAAAGAAATTTTAATTTGGTCACCAATCGAAGAGAAACTATTCAAACCCCCTTCTAGTTTCTACAATTGGTATCAGAGCGATGGTCACTCAAGATCTTTGAAGTATATTGTACTTTAAAACTTGGATCGATCCATTGTCTCCTCAAATTAGAAGGTCTAGTTGTACTAAAGTTTCTCTTTGGTCAAAACTATGTTTTCTTTGAAAAATAGGTCTTTTAATTGATAACATTGCATCCCACTTAAGATTAGTAGCCTTTATGCATTTTAGATATACTCTTGAAATGTATCTACTAGTTTGCATCTTGCTTTGTGTAGGTACTCATGAAGATCAATCACTTATTTGGTTGTGGATTGAGTTACTTGCACTTGTAGAAGAATCATTTTCATTGATCTTTAACATCTTTGAATGATGATACCAAGATGATTGGGAATGATACTAGTCCTCGAAGACTTAGTACTCATCATAGTCATTGATTGGGCATAGCACTTATTCCTTCATGGATTGCTCTTTGTGGCCAAGGTACGCTTTCGTTCTTCCACACGCCCTTTGATCATTCTTTTGATCATTGCTTGACTATGTGCTTGTTCTCGGCATCCTTGCCTTGACATTTATTTGTGGTTTGTGCTTCTTTTCTTTATCCTCTCAAACCTTCATTGCTTGGATACTTGACTCACTATGGTGATGTAAAGTGAGTTAGTAGAAGCTTAAAGTATCAAGCATGATTTCTATGGTTTGCACCCATACGGTTAGTAGGCCCTTTGTGGGAGAGAAAGTGAATTAATACCTTGCTCATATTTTGGTTTAGACTAAGACTATTATTGAAAGTGATCTTAGTCTATACTTGAATAATTGCTTTGTGCTTATTCATTACCAAAGCCGTTTAACGTTTCGCCGGAAAGGCACGTCTTAAACCACTATATATGACACAAGCTCCTCGTTACCACTATTTGTAGATTGTCATTAATCCCTTGAGCATTGATCCTAGTCTTGATTCACTTCCCTTGATTTCTCTCCATTTAGTCGTTTTGCTACGAGTAGTCGTTTGTCCGTTTCGGTTCTTTTCGATCTTGATTTAACTCGTAATCCTTCGTTAAGGCATATTGCTTAGTGTTATGATGATCCAATGATATTCTAAAAGGCTCATGATTTAATTTCAAGTATTTTAGAAAAACTGGATTTTCAAAATTTGGCGTTTTTCAGAAATAGAAACCTGCCTCTGCAGGCGGTTCCTTATCTCCGCGGCTCAATCCCGCGGTTCCTTATCGATAAGGTACCGTTGGCAGTAACTTTTATCAGAGCGCCAGTTTGTGTTTTTTTATTCTTTTTCAAACCAAACTCTCTCTCTCCCAAAAACACACAGCCGACGGGTTTTACCTTTTCCACCATTGTTGAAACTTCCAAAACCTTCAATCACTCAAATTAATTGATTCCAAGTTGTGGGTTTCACTCATCCTTCATCTAACATCAATTAATTGTAAGTATTTTCTTTCAATTTCATCTATTTTGTTCTAGGGTTCATCCTTTCATAATTGGGGATTTTAAAAATTGAATTGAATTAAGACCTTAATAGGAATGTGGGTTGACATGGTAATCTTACTATGATTCCTTAGGTTGATATTCATTAAGATTTCACTAAAACCCACTTGTAGAACAAATCCGAATTTAGGCTAAATGATTTTGGTTAAAAGATGGATTTGAGATGAACCCATGAACAAGTAGGTAATGACATTGTTAATGCTTACCTAAAATCTTGTTTTGAAAAACCAATGTTCTAATCCATTGTTGATCTAACATAGATCATGTGTTCTTGGTCAATGATGGAATAAACACATTGTGAACATGAAAATGATATGGATTCAATCCTATGTTTGTCAAGAAATTGATATAACACATTTTCATTTTTCGTTTTCCTTTTTGATTTTCGTATGAGTGATTGGAGAAATATTGTCTTGTGTTTATTTAGGTACTTATCATGTCCTCAAGATATCAAAAAGATCATGAACGAACACGAGCATACATGCCCTCTTCTCCTTACCCTCATTTGATTCATTCTCATAAAAACTCGTTTAATTCTCTTAAACATCGTTGTTTCCATGAAGGACGCATAGTTCCCTCTAATTGTGTAAATGATTTTACTCGCTTCATGTTTGCGTCTATTGGATTTGATTGTCTTCTTGATATTGATGAGCCAATATTTCATTCGTTCCTTATGGAGTTCTTTAGCTCATTCACTTTGATAGGCATCAATAATGGAATATCTATACGATTTTCCATCATGGGGAAAATCATTACTTACACTCTTGAAGAATTCGGTGATATTCTTGGAGTGCCATCTAATGGTCAATGTCGATTCACCGATGCTTGGAGTTTAGACTCTTTAGAATCGGCCCCTATTGATGCTCACTATGTGACCGTGCTTCCAACTCCTTCGGACATGATTCATACTCTTTCTAAACCTCGTGAGCATCCTATTCATGGTAAATTTCAAGGAGCTGTTCGAACTCTCTCTCCTTGGGAATTACTATCTAGTGATATTAATGATTTCATGACTCCTTGGACCGAAATCATTAGGGAAAATGCAATGTGTCTTGATGGGAATCGGGATTTAGTACCCGCTTGCCTTGCACATATGATGTATTGTGTTGCCACCACAACCCCTTACAATCTCGCATTTTTCATGACTAGAAGAATTAGGTTTGTTCTTCTTGAGTATAAGTCAAGTCTTCCCTATGGAATGCTTCTTTCTCGTCTTCTTAGAAGAGTCCTAATTGACTTTCCATCTCTTCTATCTTCACCCTATCACTCTGTTGATCGTGTCATGTCCCCCATTCAAGGGAACATTTCACCCGAGATCAATGTGAACTCGTGTCAAGTCGAAAATACTTCTCAAGAAGAGTCTTCTAGTAACCCTCCCTCAAACTTCATTAACTTCATGTCCTCTTCAATCTCCATCTTGTGCTCCCATGAAGTTGATTCCGACTATCAATTTTATCTCAATCATCTTCTTCGAGAACGCCTCAGAAGTGAATCAAGGAATTAGATGTCATGCTCATAGTGACTTGCAACACTCATATAGGATGTTTTCATGACTCTCTTCTCTTCCTTTGGTTATGTATTAACTTATGCTTGGATTATTATTTACTTTGATCCTTTACGTTTATTATGCCATCATGTTTGTGTTTTACATAGCTTTGTGCATGCCATATGATAGTTAGCTTATTAGATTATGATCTGTATTTAACTTTGGCTTGTGAAACATTTGGGAAAAATCTGGGTTTATCAAAATCTGGAATGGGAAATTTTTGAAAACCTTCTGGTCGCGGTTCCATATCGACCCGCGGTTCCTTATCGATAAGGTACCGCCGGTCCTAGATAAGGAACCGCCGGCCACTGTGCACGACAACATCTTTGCTTTACACTGTTTTCTTAATTTTGTGTAAACCTTGCATGATTTTCAGTAATAAACTGCACATTTCCTAAACTAGGGTATCTAAATTCATTATTCACCTAAAATGATTTTAACCCATTACTAGTTTGGATCATCCCCTCAACTATTTAAACCCACCTTGTTTGCCATGTTCTTCACACATCAAACATACTTCCCTAAACCTTAAACCACCCTAATCAACAATGGTGTGTACCAAAACCTCAAACACTTCCAAGACCTCCACCCCAAGAAAATCACTCAAAATAAGGGTTAAGGTAGCTAAGCATAACTCTTCACCTTTCCTCACACCTAAGAATGAGAATGTTCCTATTCTCATTTCTTCATCACCTTCCCCACCTCTTGCACCATGCAAGACTTCTTCCACCCATGGTACTAACCACTCCATTGGTTCTACCTCCTCTTCATTTAATTCTAGAATGAATGAGCTTTCTTCACCCTTCACTCCAAGTGCACCCTTGGAAGTGACCACACAACCTCAACCAATCCAAAGCATTCCTTTTGGGAATGACTTTGATGACTCTTTGGTGACTTCACCATCTACCCCTCACAACTCACTCATTTCACCAACCTTGGAGGATTTACCTCCACATTCACCCATTTCCCCTTTGGGGAACATGCCTCCACTTTCACCCATATCACCCTTGGAGAACTTGCCTCCTCCACCTCCACCCAACTCAAACATCCCAATTTTGGGTGTCCCTCTTTTCCTCCTCTTGGGTGATCCTTACTTTGGGTTTCAACAAACTCATGGTCCTAGATGTCCATGTTGTCTCTACAACCACTTCCTCATCCAAAACCTAAGGATGGATATGTATGGACTACATAGGGGTTTGCAAGATTTCTTGCTTACTTTGTTCTCCATGCCTCCTCCTAGGAGATGAATGATGGAGTTGTCTTAATAAGAGTTTTCGACAAAACCAAGCCTAAGAAAACTACTTATCTAGATTTTATGATAAACTAGCTATGTATTAGTTAGTTTTATTTATCTTTGTACTTGTTTCCTCATTAATGAATGTTTCTTGTTGTTGTGTTATGGATTTAGCTTTGTGTGATTCTATCCTTTTGTGCACACTAATCAACTTTAATTTGAAATTAAAATTGAACCTAAATCTATCACAACCCCTAAACTTGACTAAAATTGGTTCAAATGATATCTAAATTATTTTGTCATCCTTTGTCAAGACATTCTTTGTGAATGTGTTGCTTTATGCAACCCTAGCATATTTTGGTTCTAATAGAGGTAAAATTCCAAGATTTGCAACTTTTTGAAAAAGTCTTAGTTTTTCCCAAAACCCAGGAAAAACATTGTTTAAAGTCCACTGGACGCGGTTCCTTAAGGACCCGCGGTTCCTTAGTGATATGGAACCGCCGGCTCATATAAGGTACCGCGGCCAGAAAGTGACTTTTGACGAATTTTTGGTCAAAACCTTTAAACCCTATTCCCAGTCAAGATTCCTTGTTTACTCAAATTGAATAAACATTCCTTGACAATACACATTTTGTATTCAAATTCTTACCTTGATTACATTTTACTTATATCCCAACCTTGAGATTTCATTCTCACACCTTCCCAACCTTGAGAATTCATTCTCACATAACCTTGAGATATCATTCTCACACTCTCACAATGCCTAACTCCTACATTCCTAACCTTGACATTTCTTTGTCACAACCCCACTCACCCAAAGCTTCCTCATCCAAGCTTTCAAAGAAACCGAAAATCTCGGTTCGACCCGTTTGGGTTAAGAAGAATGAACCATCTTCGTCCAAACCACCCAAAAACCCTACCTTCTCTCCAATCAAGTATTGGAATGAGACTCATACCATAAACCCCATCACCGGAGCAAAAGAAAATGTTCCACCACCACCACAATCCTTCAATACCCCCCAACTCAATGACCTTTCCACCTTCCCAAACCTCACAAGGCATTATGAAAACATTCCCAAACCCCTTACCCCACCACCACCAAACCCTAAGTTTGATGCCATACCCCCATCAAACGATTTTGTGTTGCATCATGGATCCTCGTGTGATTGTTGCCAATTTCAACAAATTGAACTTGCTCATGTGTATGAGAAGTTAAATTTTCTTGAATTCCTCCTCACTCGACCTCCTATTCAAGTTTTCGTTCCGGTGGACAAAACTTCGAATGATGCATCGTCGTCTTTTTAGTTTTATTTTATTTTTAGCAATCTTGGAAAATATCACTATTAGACTAGCTTATGCTTAGTGGTTTATTTTCCATATTTATTGCTTTTAGATACTCATACTATGTGTATGACTATCTTCTTTGTTGTATTATTTTTTTAACTTTTATGTTATTTGTGTGCTATCTAATTAGTTTTTTTTAGTTGATCTTGGTTAAATTTTTACAATTGCTTATGGGTGATTCCATCAATTCTAAAGCTTTAGCCCATTGACAAGCTTATCATCTTCATTTTATTGAAGTTTGATTTTGTCAATTACCTCTTTGGACATACTTAGCAAAATACTTGCTTCTAATTTGAGATTTCTTCTCTTTCTCCCTCTCAAGTTACTTAGTAGGTAGTGATCATATATACATAGGTGTTTCTTTCCTTTCTACTAACCTTTGTGTAGCATGTCACCTTAGCTCACAAACTTGGTGCCCCGAGCAAGGGGGAGCAACCACCAAGGGGAGCTACTAGCAAAGTTCGATGCACTTCAAAGACTTATGCTAACCTTTTTTCTACGACAAAGGGGGAGAAATGATAGTGATAAACTATTTAATAATTCCATAGTTTGTGTTTATACGTAAATGAGTTTATCGTTTGTCGTAATCAAAAAGGGGGAGATTGTTAATGCAAGTAATGCCTAAAAACATTATTAGTGTTAACTAATCTTTCTTAGTTTTGATCACAACAAACCATACAACACATTTAGTGTAGAAACACAAAATGAATTATTTAACTAACACTATCATCAAGGTAATAATCATATCACTAACCTTTCTTAATCATACTTAGTGATCATCAAAATGATTATCCTTAAAACTCACTTTTGCTAATAAGACAAAAGACTTTTTAATAAACTTTCTTTTTTAGAAAATGTTTTATTAAAATGGAAAATGAAAATTTGAAAATGGCATATTCCAAATGCTGTTAGAATATCCTTTGAAGGGTTCAAATACCTCAGATATTCCCACCCCACTAAAAGACAAAAAACGGAGCGGAGTCTAGTGGCGGTACCTTAAGTACCTACGCGGTACCTTAGCGATATGGTACCGCGGGGTGAGATAAGGTACCGCACACAGTAGCCGTTATAGATCCGTTGTAACTTTGTCTCCTTTAAATAGTGGGTCAAATCTCATTTTCCAGCAAGCCTCTTGGACGTTTTTCTCAGCCCTTTTTCTATTTTCTATAGCATAATCATTAGTAAATGATCACTTAATTTGTTAAGGATGTTTATATATGATTATCCTCTTGATCCCCTCCTTTACCATGTCCAATGAGAAGATCACTCACTCACTAGTGTAGTGATAAAGATGAATTTATGAGCTAGTCATATTCATCATGATACCTTTGTGTTTTAGGTCAATCCAATGTATTTATGAATACTTGGACTAGTTGTGTTCATCCAAGTTATTTGTGAATACTTAGATTTGTTGTGTACATCCATTGCATATGTGTTTGCTTGGATTTGTGTTGTGTAAATCCAAGCTACATGTGTGTACTTGGATAAGTCTAGTTGAGTTGTAATAGATTTGATTAGGAGTTCTCACTAAACTATAAAGTGATGTGGTTGTGTCTTGTAAGTTCTCACTAAACTTTAAAGTGATTAGTAGTTGTGTTGTGTGAAGTTCTCACTTAGCTTCAAAGTGAAGAGTCGTGAAGATTGGTTCTAGCTCTCGATTAGAACTCGACATCTAGCCTTGTGTCGTAAAATGGTGAAGTAGGCAACGTCGTGAAGATTGGTTCTACCTTAAGATTAGAACTCGACATCTAGCCTTGTGTCGTTAAATTGTGAAGTAGGCAACGTCGTGTAGATTGGTCCTAGCTAAAGATTAGGTCTCGACATTTAGCTTAGTGTCGGAAAATAATGTAAGCAACGATGTAAGGTTTTCTCCGCCGAGAAGGGAGCTTGTGGATATAGTGGAAATCTCGAGTAGGTGTACTCGAGGAGTGGCGTAGAAACGAGGATAGAGTCTCGTTGTCAAACCACTATAAATCTTGGTGTCTTCCCACTAGGTTGTCTCCTTCCTTGCTCTTTACTTATTTCATTATCATTATACTTGCTTATCATTCTTGCTAGTGCATTTCAATTGAACCTAATCATTATGCAACTTAGCTTTAAGTAAAAGATAGTTTTGATACAAACCAAATTGAAAGAAATTTTAATTTGGTCACCAATCGAAGAGAAACTATTCAACCCCCCCCCCCCTTCTAGTTTCTACAATATCTAATGAATATGAATATGCAATCAATACCCTTTACACCCAATTTTTTATTTTTGGGTTTCGGAAGTCTTACAACCGCTTGACAACCCCAAATTCACATATAAGACACGTTAAGCCGTTTCTTATAAGAAATTTCATATGGGGTAGTCTTATTTTTGGAACCTTGTTCAGCAAATAACAAGCCCATTACGAAGCTCCATGGGACTCTTGAAGCAAGACCGGGAGACATTCTCAACGTAAGGATACTTCTTCTCAAACAAGGTGTTGTAAATTTCCTTAAGCCTATCATATGTGATCGAAGTATCCACATGAGTGACCTTAACCAAAACCTGGGACACCTGCTCCTCCGATCGGCCATACCCAACGATGTGAATAAAACCCAATGAGAGAGCAAGGTCGAAAACCTCACCATGTACAGTCTTGTACTCTTGGCTAGCTAAAAGTCGTTGGACAAACAGAGAAAAAAGGTCCCTAACAAGGTTGTGCTTCAACATGGTTTCATGACCAAGATCGGTGGCCAACTTTCGCTGATCCATTTAGAGACTGTAGAACCCTTTAAGGTTTTCTCCAATTTATCAATCCTGGTGTCCTTTGCCACTGAGGCCTCAGCTTGAGCCTTCTTCTCCTTCTCTAACTCGGACACCCGGCTAGCAAGATCCATCTCAGACGAAGATAAAGCATTGTGTTCACCAAGAAGTTGGTCATAATCCCTTAGGTTCTTAAGAAAATCAGCCTCAGATCGGCCATGGATTTCTTACAATTTCTTAAATAAGCTTTGATGGAGGCACAATCGACATGAGTTTGTTGCAGTAGGGTATGCTCCTCCATTAAGGCCTCAAACCGAAGCAAGACATTCAATTACATTTTAGTCATTTGAGCAATGTGGCACCAACTAGCTTTGACGGTCATCCGGTTACTAACTCCTTCAGAGAAATAGGCTCGATCCGTCGATGTAAATATATTGGAGAGCATGTCTCGACAATCCTAAGAGCTGTAAACTCGGCAAGAATCAGTGAGGCCTCACTGGGGACTAAAAGAAAGATTTCTAAATCTCTCATAAGGGTTACCTACAAAAAGAAGAAGCAAGGTCAAATATATACACATAAAAGGAGAGGTGTATGAAAGGAAAAGGGGAAGGAAAAAAATGAAAGGAAGAAGAATTATATGATAGGAACTCTCGTCCTCATCACGGGTGATATCCACAACAGCATCAATAGACCGAGAGGCACGATCTAAAAAGGGAAGTAAAAATATCGTTAGCATAAAATTAAAAACATAACATTCTTAGACAATAGGTTAAAGAGGGAGCAAACTTACCATCCTCAAGAACAACATGTTCTTCCCCAGCCTCATTGGGATCAACATCGTCGCCACCTCCTAGGTCAGCAACAGGAGCAGTATGGTGAGAAGACATAGGTGGATTCTATTTCGGCACACGAGGTTGGGATAGGACATCTTCGGTTTGCTGCCATAGATTTTCCATGATAAGAGATGGCCCAGCGACCCCAGAAGGAATGCGGCCAACCGACATAGTATCATTAGCAGGTTCCTTATTATTTATATCTACCTTGAAGGAAGGATCAATGATTGCCATTGTTTTCTTTTGCCTACAACGAGAAGAACCTTCACCACTGGCCCTTCTTTTAGATTTCTTAGTCCGGGTGACTTCATGGTTTACTTCTGCCCGAGCACTCCCAATAGCATTTGCCACAACCTCTTGCTGAGCAGCTCTTTGGACAACTTTCCTTTGTTTCATCCTTGATTTAAAAATACGCGCACCATTGTGCAAATTGCACGCATTAATGCGTTGCATTTAAAATTTCACAACGAGGTGCCTAATGCATTGCCATCCCAGATTGCGTTCGCATTAAACCGCAGTTTACCGCATTTGTGTAATGCTAGCAATGGTAGCCATTGTCGTAATCTAGTACGTATGTCATTTTTGTCAAATTTTAAGCATATAAAAGATACATATGTATTTTAATGGATCGTTAAAGATAAAACTTTTTAAAAAAACACCTAAAACTAACACAATAACGAAAATATAGTACCTTGCGTTTACTAAGTGTTTTTTTTTCAATCTTTACTTTCGACTTATTTGTGTTACAAAGGGATTATAGGACGAATCTCAATATGTTAGTAACTTATTTTGTAACTTTATTTCACATACTTCATACTTGATAGACTATACTATTTCTAAATAATTTTTTTACTTTATTTTATACTAAACGTATCGCATCCAAATTGCGCTCGCAATCGCATCACGCATCACGCAATAGATTTTGGGACCTTTAGCGCAATAGATCACAAAACGCATTTTTAAACCAAGGTTTCATCTACCCATCATCAGTCACCTTACAGTCTGGACACTCTGCCTCCTCCATGGTAACGGTTTTGTACGGAACGGGAGCGCCAACGGCTAAGGGGGAGTGGTGTGTGTGATAATGGTGGTGGATGCCGGCAAAGGAGCTCCCTGACAGATAATGGCACCAAAAAACTTTGGAATCCTCAAATATTCTGCCATAGTGATATCTGTAATACAAAATATGATGGCCATACATGCGTAAAAAGGTATACTCGTAACATGAAAAAAATGCAACAGCAGGAAAAAAGGGGCATTACCCTCCCATCCGGACCCTTCAAAACGCAAGCGTAGGCGGTATACCGCTAAATGGAAGTAAGTCGACCGACGTACAACCAACAAGGATAAGGCTTACGTAGGGGTATATCAACCTCACATAATCTTCTTGCATCATCACGGTTGTACTCGGAAGGCCTAGGAAGAGGATCAGCCACGCTAGAGTCATGGTCTCTCTAAGGCATGGCAATAGGGACGGCCGCCCGGTCAATGAGGAAGAAGAGACCATTCCACTTCTTCAAGCTGGAAGGAGCAACCTTTAGGCAAGGGGGAAGGTTAGGATCCACGACTCGGAAAGGAGAACCAATTCCCTTGTTTACAAAGTTTATAGAAAAGGCGAAACAATGCCACAGTAGGGTTAATGTCCAAATTACGACAATAAAATTAAAATATGGTAGCACGATTTATACCGATGGGCGCAAGCTGGGGAAATATAAACACATAAATGTTGTACAATTTGAAGGAAGAAAGAAGAAAAGGGGATACAAAGTCCCCCTGATCGAAGTGGTGCCAATAAAGGCCAATCAAATCATTAGGGAGCTCGTTCATATGAAAATTAGGAGGAGGTGGAGTAGGGTGAAGATCTCGGTGAATCTGGAGCTTATCAGTTATCAGGTTTACGTGATCTTCACTTAGATCGGAGGTATAAAGATGCATGTCAAACTTAGGCATAACATTGGCTTCATTAACAACCTCTCGGTTATCCTGATCCGAGAGGCCTAAATCTAAAGTGGCCTCAGAGGACATAGCGACAGTCTAGAGGGGAAAGCGAAAGAAAAAAGTTAAGTATATGGAATGAAAAAGATACACCTGAAAGAAGGAAGGTAATGTACCTAGCGGCTCTAGACAGTAAATAGAGGATGTAAGAAAAATAGAAGAGAAAATGGGCTATTTTTAGGAAAAAGGGGCCACCAAAAGGTCAAATCAAGAGCAATAGACGACGTGGCACAAGGATAGCCATAGGATGGAAAGGTCAAAGACAGGTGGCACCATTAGGCGAGACTACGCAACTTTCCATAGTTTTAACCTCGAGTAATTATGGAGTTAGTCGCGTTGCAAAAAAAACTGTTATATACTTTAAGTATTGGATCACCAAGATTATAATATTGATAATCCAAATCTAGGGGACATGTATATACACACAAACCGCAAGGATACGTTGAACAATTGTTGGCCTCGAGAAAGGCACTCTGGCCCACATGATAAAGGCACAAAATAAGAGGAAATAATCAAAAGTAGCAACACCACCTCGGGAAAGGACGAAGCATCCTATTATCCACGATCCTCTTATTAACAATCGGTCTAAAGGCAGGGCCGAACGTGAGCTGGAATTTACGGATCATTACCCCTAAGGCGGTACAGTAACCTAGGTCTTACTCCCAATGCGCAACAGTATGCTACGCCAGGTAAGTGTCTGGGGAGCTATAAATACCTAGAGCATTCAATGCAAACTAACCATCATTCCATACGCATTTATCACACACATTTATATTCGGCCAAGCGGCTCATTCAGTATCTTACTCTCACACCAGAAATTGGTCTCGGGCTCAAACCCGAGACGAGGCTAATGTGTGTTACTTTTTATGTAGGTTTGTTGAGAAGATTGTATACAAGGCCCAAAGATAGATTTCAGCCTACCAGTGGCCCAACAGAATTTCGCATCTACAACTATAAGGACCAAAAATTTGACAAGTAAAAAAGTCTAATTGTCTCAAATTAATATTACACAACTACTAGTGATTAAACGTCCTGCAAAAGATCATATCCTTAACGACATCAAGCTTGCATCTTTTAATTGGATTTCATGTAGGGCTAGAAAGGCTAGTTTAAATTGGGGTGTTTGGTTCGATAGTCCACGTACTGCTCTATGTATCTAAATGTTGTATATTTGTGATCCTAACCTCTTGCTAGATTGCATATTTATTTTTTTATATATATAACCGCCGTTAAAAAAAACTATATTCTATACTAGATATATGTACTAGTTAACAAATCTCGTACATCAACTATGATCAATCTACAAGCATGATTAACTCTAAGAAGGACAATACTAACTTTCAAGGCAATTTTAGTTATCATGATTATCTGACAATAAAATTGATTTGAACCTCTACAACCTATCAATATTACTAACACTAAAACTTTAAAAATAGACTACCCTAAACTAGATCTTTTATTCGAAGGAATAAGTGGGATTTGTGGAAAGCTTTTACTCGTGTAGTATGTTTTTTTACTTAAAAATGAGTTTGAATAAAAGCTGAAACATCATGTTTATGGTGGTTATGAATTTTGTTTTTACTTTGAGGATGAAAATAGGATCAATGGGTTTTGATCATTTTAGGATTAGATTATAGTTAAGTTTATGTATGAAAGTTTAATTAGTTTGAATGTGTGTTTTCCTACTTCATAATTCTCTGGATTATTCTTTTGAAGATATGGTAATTTTTTCCGTAACCAGAGATAAGGAGTCGGTCCTTAGGATTTTGGACAAGCAACGTGCTGAAATTCAAACTTTGGCAAGGTTATGCGGTAATTTTTTCCGTAACTAGGACTAAACATGAAATCCGGCTAAGTCATACGGAGTAGGAACTAAACAGTCTAATTTACTCAAAAAGGCACACTCCTAAAGTGTGATACCACATGCCTGTTCAACTTACATATGAGTCAAGTAATGATAAGCTTTCATAAAGCTTGCGCATGGCACAAGCACCTCGTGCCTATAAAATACTCATTCATAAACCTACCTAATACGGAGTATCATTCTTTTATCATTGTAAGTGTCACTTTTATAATGCAAGTGGAGATACTTAGTTAGCATTGTTTATATACACCAACTCATCATGCTCATCCTCATCCAGATTCAAATTAGCAACTATTCCATTTACCTGAAACCAAAACAAGAAAGGATGTTAGCATTATCACCTACATTGTTTTCCACAAATTATGAATGGCCCTTGGGGGATCACGTTGACAGAAATCACCAACAAGATTGCAATAGTATTTTTATAGGCTCAGAAGCTAATTCATATGATTCAGTTCTAGATTTTCCAACATATGATCAAATCCGGCAGGAGTTTACACCTGTGAGTTCAAATTCGTCTGGAGGAGCTATGCATGGAAACATTGGTGGTTCCATGAAGGTGTCTAAAAAGATTAATCATAACGCTAGTGAAAGAGATCGGCGTAGGAGAGTAAATGATATATATGCATATCTTCGTTCATTGCTGCCCATATCAGCTGATCAAAAGGTACGTGAACTTAGTTTTTCAATAGTCAAGTATTTTTTTCTTGAGGGATCTTAGCAAACACCATAGTTGTAATTTTCCTAATTCTTGTTACTCATAAAACTCATTTCTCACAGAAAAAAATAAGTATTCCAAGGACGGTATCGCTTGCACTCGAATACATACCAGAACTACGAAAGGAGGTAGAGACATTAATATCTAAAAAGGAAAAACTTTCATCGTATACAACATCAATTACTAGTACAAGGCAAAAGAATCTCGGCATCATGGGACAAAGTTCTAAAGATGTTACGAGTAATGCAAATTCATCGGTAGTTTCATCTGTGAACATTTTAGGCGAGAAAGAAGTAGTAATACAGCTGATTTTCTCTATGGATCGTACGAGCAAGAATAAGGAGATTGGCTCCTTGTCTAGGATTTTGACATACCTAGAGTCCGAAGAAAATGGATTTGTTTTGCTAAATTTAACGACCTTCAAATGTTCTGGAGAACATATACTAAACACTCTACATCTTCAGGTACATATATACGTACTGTCTAAAGTGCATATAATTCATTTTTCACAAACAAGTTTTTTTCTACATTGTACTCATAGTAAAATTCTCAACAGCTAGAGTAAATGCAATTATTCTATAGGCCAATGATTCCATATTTAGATACAAATTCAATGATAGATTTATAAAAGTAGACATTTTAGCGCCTTAACTAACGAAGTCAATTCTAAGTATGTCAAATTAACCCAATGAGTATTCACATATTACTGAACTTAATACTTATGTATGTGATCATGAACCTAATGTTAATCATTGATTTTAAAATATAACTGAATGTTTGAAAATATTTACAATACCACAATGTCTTACAATACCACATTTTGTTCAACAGGTGCAAGGTGATAAGAATGCAGACGTCGAAATGTTGAAGGAGAAACTCTGCCATTTCAGCCAATAAACAGATGCACTTTTTACGCTAGTGTTATGGGCTGATATAATGTATATTAATCAAGCTTTCCCTTAGAATATACTAATTAGTAGTCGACAAATAGATCATTGTGGCTTCAAAATATGTCCAGAAATGATCTATTTTTCAGAAATGGAAGCTCTTACAATTTCACCAATCGCCATGTGTTCGGAATCATCGGCGGCGACTGGGTATATTTCCCCGACAAAGGTGGGCCGGCAATATAACTCGATCACTCTTTTGAATTTAGTGAAAGCAAGCATTTTAGTGTCAATTATAGTAGAGACCTTGTATCTAAACACATGACCAAGGATTTAGATGACAATTCAATTATAAATTGTAGTAATGTGTTATTTTCTGCTAAAATTCCAAAATTGAATGCATGTACAAATGATATTTCTTCTCTCCAAAAACCTAAGTGATTGAAACAACAAATATTAACCAGAAAACTTGCAATAATTTGATACGTCCAGTGCATCGCTTTGATTATAACTATGTGATATATATTAGAAATTTACCTACATGGATGAGTCATTCTTTTGTTATAGCCGGTAAGTATTACTAAAAAATCTTATTGCGTGGGGAGCACTTTTTTTGTTTGGACCAAAATGCTTGAATCGAATTCATGACATAAGGCCTCTCCTAAGATTTCTTTGATTATAACTGAAAGTTTATGAACATTAAATTAATAGTCGTGTGTTAGGATCGAACTCGAGACTATGGGATTGCACACAATACGTAAAGTGTTAATTTATTTAATAAATATATTTATTGTATATATTAAATTAAACCAAGCTTTAACTTAACGGTCGTTAAATAATAAGAGTTAAGTATTAAACGAACGTTGTGGAATAAATTAGAAGAGAAAAGAAGAGTCCGGAACACCCCTAGAGGGGGTGTCAACCGTCGGTTAGGGGACAAAGGGGGAAGGAGATTTCCTTCCTAATTTGGTTTATTGTTTGGGCTCCAATATTTGCTAGCCTATATAAACACACCCTCTACCCTCAAAATTTTTCACCCCATTCTTTTTCTCTCTCTCTTTCTAGCGATCAAAGCCAAAGACAAACACCCTTTTTAGGGTTCCTTTTAACGTTTGATTTTGGTTTCTTGAATCTAGTCCTATCCCCTCTCTATGGTTGTTGGGTAGATATTCCACAAGTGTTAAAGCTCCGGTTTATACGTGCTAGACTCACGATTAGCCCGTTGCATTATGTGTGTACAAGATCGTAATATAGGTTTGCTTTAAACTATATCTTGGTATTTTTCGTCATAAACCCTAATTGGTGTTCATGTGGATTTGCTCTAGCTAAAAGGTATGTAACCTTAACTCGATTAATTATGAATGTGTTATTAATTTTGATCTTATTAAATCGGTTCCGTTATGTGTGCTTTGATCTTATTTAGGGTTTTGTATTATTGTTATGAACTTTATAAACCTTCAGTGGCATCGAGAGCCGTTTTAACATGTTATAATTATCAAGATCTAAAGTTTTTTTTAACTAATTATGATTTGAGTTAAAAAACGATATGTTTTTTTAGGTTTTCACAAAAATTAGGGTTTTTGTTTTATATAAATCGGCCTAGCCAAATTTTTTATAATTTTTTTTTGAAACCATAAAAATTGTATGTTGTTAATCTTTAGATGTTTGCATGAATTAATTGTTATGTCATGTATGGTTATGATCCGTTGAGAGATTTAATTGTTAAGATTATGTGGGAGATCCGTGATAAACATGCATGTTTTTTCACGGATCATGTGATTTTATATGCTATTTGTTTTATTTGATTCAAAATTTTAAAATTAAGGAAGACTTTTATATGTTTATAAAACCCTAGATTTGATGTTCTTTGAATAAATTGTTATGCATGTGGCTACTTGATTTAGTTTTTTTTGTACCTACTTGTTTTCATACGTTTTATATTAATTGTATGTTGTAAAAAAGGGTAATTTTTTCAAGGAAAATAAATATGGACTAAATCATATTAGAATTAATGAAATCTTTTGAGATCTAACTTACATAGAATTGTGTTAATTGATAATTTGCAATGATAATTTAACGGCCTACTCCTTTTGACAAGCTATAAAGTGGGTTTAACGCACTGCTGATCATGTACCCGGTTAAGGAAGGAGGTGTTATGCCATTAGTCGCTGACCGAATTCCCGGCTCGCCTATGCGTCAAATTGAAATTACCTACGATTACCATTTGCATTATATCTTAAGGTTGATTTGCCGCAAATTCACATTCGAAACACAATGAATAAGGTTATTGCTTTGTGCTTTAGCCAAGTTCTAGGAATGAAAAATTGTAAATTGTTGTGGGTAAAATCTTTAATTGGTTTAACCAATACCTCAACTTGCAATACATGGCGAAATTTTAGACTCAACAAAAGGTTTATTAAATGTTTTATTAAACTTATGATATGGAGATGTACACATGCTTCTCCATACATGATTTTAACACAAAAAATCTATACCCTAAAATTTAAGTCATATGCCATCTAATTGACGAACACTTGAAGTTACAATTGTTGTCATATGAGATTCTGGACGATGTTGTGATAGAAAGGAAACGTTCATAGAATGAGAACTCGCATGAACGTTTTGCGTTCTTTAGATTAGTCGATTTAATTAAGTTACTCAGTGAGATCTGGAAACATAAGACATAAAGTAGGGATGAAACATGTTTACAATGCAAAATGACTTTTGGCAATGTAAATCCCTAAAATATCTAAAAATTACAAATTTGTTTGTCAATTATTGTTCGACAAGTTACCATGTTGAATACATTTATCACTAGGGGTTCAACTGATGTGATAAGTTTATGCCAATGTGGATTCTAGTTTCAAGGAAAATACTATGGTTTTTATTACCGGGGTAATTTTATTTTCTTGAATGGTATTATCGAAAATACTAATATTTTGAACTTATTTCTGTAGAAATGGCTCAACCCGATAACAACACTTTGAGTTATGCCTTCAAGACTTATCTTGAACGTCAGGAACTAACTGGCCCAAACTTCCATGATTGGTACCGCTCACTGAGAATCGTCTTGAGAGTAGCGGGTACTTCTGATTACTTGACTAGGGCGTTTTCTACGCCCCTTGGCCCTAATGCTACTCTATTTGAAAGACTGAATTATGAGGCTGAGGTTAAGAAGCACAATGATGTGGCTTGCTTAATGCTCAGAAAAATGGCTCCTTTCTAACAAAGAAAGTTTGAACTATTTGCTCCAAACCAAATGCTTGCAGAGCTCAAGGCAATGTTTGAGAAGCCTAAGGCTGTGGAAATCTACGACTTGGTAGATGCTTTGCACAGTTGTAAGCAAGCCCATGGGAAACCCGTAAGTACACACTATCAAGAGATGAAGGGTTACATGGAATAGCTCATCGCACTTGGGAAACCCTATGACAATGATATGGCGATTAACCTAATCAATAGGTCCCTTAATAAGGACTTCAATGATTTTGTTAGGAACTTTAATATGCATTGCGCGGGGAAGACAGTTAATGATTTGCACGCAATGCTCATTGACTATGAAAAGGGTTTAAAAGACAAGGCAATTACATCTACTTCTACTCCTCCTGTGCTTTATGTATAAAAGGGTAGAGTGAGTAAGCCAAAACCGCAAGCGAAGAAGAAGAAAGGCAAAGGCAAGGCTGATAAGGGCAAACAAGTTGTGACTTATTCAAAACCTAAGCAGAACTTTGTCAAGAAGAATCAATCTCAAAAGGATGAGACTTGTCACCCTGGCAAAGTAAGTGGCTACTGGAAGAGGAACTACCCTCTTTATCTTTTTGAGTTGCGAGAAAATAAGAAGAAGGTTAAGCTAAGTGCTGCAACACCTTCAGGTAACTTATTTATGATAGAGTTATTTAATCTTACATACAAATCAAACTCCTAGGTATATGATACAGGATGCGGTATTAACATTTGTAATACGCTGCAGGGATTTGAGTCGGAAAGGAAGCTATCCTATGGGGAACAATATCCGCAAGTGGGAAATGGAGCACAAGCAACTGTTGAAGCTATAGAAACCTTTAATTTAGTTTACCTTCGGGTTTAGTACTGATTTTAAACAATTGTCAGTATGCACCTTCAATTGTTAGGGGTGTTATTTCCTTTTCTTGTCTGTTGGATCTTGGATTTATTCACACTGTTGATAATAATAGAATTTTTGTTTTCAAAGATGGTTTATTCTATTTTAATGCAATGTCTGTGAATGGTGTTTTTGAAATTAACATGCATGATAATAATTCCAAAAATAATAATAATTCTGTTTTTAGCATGAATAAGAAGAGAAAGTTAGACAAGAACTCTTCTTATCTTTGGCATTGTAGACTTGCCCATATTGGGAAGACTCATCTATAAAAGCTTCAACGTGATGGTCTTTTGGATAATAGCAATGATGAATCATTTGATAAATGTGAGAATTGTATCTTTGGAAAGATGACCAAGAAACTTTTAATAGCAATATTGAAAGGGCTATTGAACTACTTGGTTTGATACATACGGATGTGTGTGGACCACTTAGACATGTGTCAAAGAAAGGTGCTAGCTACTTCTTAACATTTACGGATGATTATATTCGTTATGGTTATGTTATTTACTTAAGCATAAACATGAGGTATTTGAAACATTCAAAGTGTTTAAAGCAGAAATAGAATTGCAACTAGGAAAGAAGATTAAAGCTCTTCGTTCCGATAGAGGTGGTGAATATTTAAGTCAAGAGTTTAAAGATTATTTAAGTGAGAACAAAATTGTTCAGAAACTTACTTCTCCATATAATCCACAACAAAATGGTGTATTCGAAAGGAGAAATCATACATTATTGGATATGATGCGACGTATGTTCAATCTTACAACTTTACCATTATCCTTTTGGGACTATGCTCTATAATCTGCTGTTCGCATTCTGAATATGGTTCCCACAAAGAAGGCTGATAAGATACCATATGAATTATGGCATGGAAAAAAGCCATATTTGTCTTATTTAAATATTTGGGGTTGCGAGGCGTATGTGAAATGTGCCTCTGGAGATAAACTCTAACAACGCTCTGTTAAATGTATCTTTGTAGGATACCCTAAGGAAACTATGGGTTACTACTTTTATTATCCGCCTGAGAACAAGGTTATTGTTGCTAGGTATGGAGACTTCCTTGATAATGATCTTGTAAATCAAGAATTCATTGGGAGAAATTATGATCTTGAAGAAATTCAAGAAGATACATTACCTTCTAAAAATACTAGCGAAGAAATTCAAATAGAGCCAGAAAGTCTGGGAGCTCCACCGGAATTAATTCCTCCACGTAGGTCTGAAAGAACTATACATGCGCCAAGCAAACTATGTCTTAGCATAGAGGATGATGATGAGGAAGTAGGGGATCTTGGTGAACCTGCTAACTATCGATCCGCAATGTTTGATCCAGAAAAGTCTAAATGGATAGTTGTGATGAATGAGTAAATGTAATCCATGGAAATCAACGATGTTTGGATTCTTGTTGATGCGCCTAAAAATGCTAAAGTAGTGAAAAATAGGTGGATTTTCAAGAAGAAAACTGACATGGATGGTGACGTACAATCCTATAAAGCACGGTTAGTAGCTAAAGGTTTTACTCAAACTTCTGGTGTAGACTACGAGGAGACATTTTCTCTTGTAACAGAATTGCGGGGCATTAGGATTCTCATAGCTATAGCAACATACTATGACTATGAGATATGGCAAATGGATGTTAAAACTGCCTTCTTGAACGGTCGCTTAGATGAAGATATCTATATGCAACAACCAAAAATGGTACGTTGATCCTAAATATCCAAAACGCGTGTGCAAACTTCAAAGATCTATTTATGTTTTGAAGCAAGCATCACGTCAATCGAATAAATGATTTGATGAAGAAATTAAGAAGTTTGGATTTATTCAAAAACGTGATGGTCCGTGTATATCGTAAAGCTAGTGGGAGTAATGTAGTGTTCCTAATTTTATATGTCAATGATATATTAATCATGGGAAGTAACATTCCAAGACATAAGGAAGTTAAGGATTATCTTGGTAAATGTTTTTTCTATGAAGGATTTGGGAAATGTTGCATATATTATGGGAATTAAAATCTATCAAGATAGGAAAAGACGGTTAATTGGTCTTAGTCAAGATGGTTATATTGATAAGATATTGAAGAAGTATAACATGCATAACTCTAAGAAAGGTTTTCAACCTATGGAGGTTAAGCATGAATTAAGTCATGAGTTAGATGCATCAACACCCGAATAGGTGGATTATATGCAAAAGGTGCCTTATGATTAGGTTGTAGGATCTATTATGTATGTTGTAAGATGCACAAGGCCTGATGTGGCGTTTGCTCAGTACTTGGTCAATCGTTACCAACAGAATCCAGGGAAGCTTCACTGGACTGCTGTTAAACATATACTAAAGTATTTGAGGAGTACGAAATATATGTTTTTGGTATTCGGGGGTAAACCAGACACAGAACTGAATGTTACAGGTTTCTGTGATGCGTCCTGACAGTGTGATAAAGATGATACGAAGTCTTAGACGGGTTACGTGTTCGTTATCAATGGAGGACAGTTGACTGGAAGAGCAATAAGCAGACAACGATTGCAATGCATGCTACTCAGTCTGAGTACATGGCTACTGTAACACCCCCAAATTTATACAACTCGATACAGCGGAAGACTAGTTGGTGTTACGGGATAGCACATTACTCACATCATAGACAACGCATAAAAATCGCGTCGTTTATTAATAAAGCATTTCCATTCATAAATATCAAAATTACATCGGTCCCAAGTCATTATATTTAATACAGGTTTTACAATGTATTTGAATGGAAAATATTGTTTAAGTGCGGGCCATGAATTCTTGTTGTCTTCCCGAGAATTACCTTCAAGTACCTGAGATAAAACATGTTAAAAGAAAAGGGTCAGCGATAACGCCGAGTGAATTCATAGAGTTTGATAAATCCATCAATATAATATCAGTATAAAATTATTACTGAAAATCATTTTGTACAAATCATTTTAATAGGCCTTAAAATAGCCAAAGTCATTTTATGCAAATCTATCGAAAATCATAATATAGGCATTTGCCTTAAAAATCATTATACGAGCCAATGTCGTAAAAACACCATACAATACGTCTTAGGACGTTGTATATAAATAAAAACCGTTATATGGATATGGTTATGAAAACCGAAACACGAATATAATATCAATAGTATGACCCTGTATTGCTAGTCAGGCAATACATCGTAATACGGAGCGTCTATTAGTATTTCGTTAATTCGGATTATTATAAGCCGCATGACATTGTTACCTTACTAAACCAACAGCGGGTAGCTAACCCGATACCAATTTTGCCCATCTAAAGTAGCGTGTCGTCACAAAGGTCACGCTATGGAAATCTTCTCATACATAAATTCGCTTACCAATCAATGTGGCACGACGGGGATCAACCGTCAAGGCGCGAACTGGGGTGATCGTCCCCAAATAGTACTATTAAATGCATAAGCGTCTACCAAATCCCGGTAGTTCACAATTCATGCTAATGGGACTTTTAGTGACATACCTAACTTTAATAATCCATTTAATTTCATCTATCGGGTCCTTTAATCATTTATCGGGTCATACAATCGGGTCATTCAATCATTCGGGTCCAAAATCAATAAACAAGCAATCAGGACAAATGGAGTCCTAATTTTATAAAAACTAACATGTTATCTCCCTCGCGGGTTTATAAAAAATTTATAAAAACATTTAAAAGAGTGCGAGGCTATGAACTCACATTGATGTGGGAAGGCGGGTTATCGGCAATTCGGACGTACGGTGCGTGCTTCAATCACGGAAACCTAGACAAATAATACTCGGTCTTAGACGTTTGTCCAATGACTTTATAAAAATAACAATTATGTATACATATGATGATTATATATATATGATGATCAAGTGGGTTTACATATTCTCGTTTACTCATCTTAGAGTTATGTGTCGATAACTTTTATACTAGTTTTCTCGTTTTACCTATTTACGTGTTTTAAGTCCAATAAACTTATTACAAGTTCTTTAACTTGTTTTAATCCATTTTATACCTATATTATCAGTACATACACTTTCAAGTTGGGTCCAAATGGGTTAAGCCCAATAAGTTCTTTTTATGGGTGTTTATCTTATGTAGTCCAATTATTAACCCAAGTATTAGTCCAATATGTTTACTTAGCTCGTTAATGTCCGTATGCCCTAAAGTTCGGGTTTTATCGGTTTTAACTTGTTATACATGTCTATATATCAGTATATAAGTTTTATAAAGTTTTCATTAGACGGGTCCAACCATCTAAGTTTTATTTAATAAAAACGTTAATTTTACGGCGATAGCCGAAAAAGTCGTAAAAATCAAGTTTATAGTTTTATAACTTATAAAACTTAACAGGTTACCATTTTTATAAAATGTCCACTTATTTAAATTTTCACATACTTATATAAATAAAATCCCTAAGTTAGTGGGTTTTTATTTTACATTTTATACTATTAAATTTTGAGTGCTTATATAATAGTAATATACTTTAATTTCCAAAAATCTGATTTTTATCTTTACTTTCACCAAAACTGCCATATCTTGAGTTCTACATGAAGATAGAAGCTCAAATTTTAATCACATAAACTACATGATATTTGCTACATTTAACTCTTCTATAGCTACTGTTGAATCTTTCTTTAAGTATTTTCTAAAAATCGTCCAAAACAGTAACTTCAGATTTGTATCTTAAACTTGTTTTGATCATATCTCACTCATTACAATGATTCCATTGCATGGCCAACTCTCACATGTGTACAAGACCCATAGCTTACTGTTAATCCATTTTACTTCATCATTTTATCAGTCTAACATGTGGTTCTTTACTGTTTTTATACAGCCTATCATTTAAACAAGATTTACCCATTTTTACTTATAGTTTTTCATCTTTTTATCCATGATTATCAACAACAAATCCCCACATAACATTTTTATCATCATATAATCATCATATACATATACAATAGGAAATAAAATACATGTTTACATAATCAAATTAACAAGAAGATGAGGAGGACAATCTTTATACCACCATGATGATGTAGGTTGATCAAAACATGGATTTTTGATGGAGAAACTTGTGATGCACCAAGACCATCTTCAAGACCATCATTCTTCATGAGAACCTTGTGGAAAATCAGCCCTCCTACTCCATGAAAACTCCTCCTTGGATGTTATAAGCACCACCAATCAATAGGGTTTCAAAAGGGCTTCAACATATGCAAGTATAACATAGGATTTCATGGTTGTTTTTTTATCAAAATGGTGTTTGTGGAAGAAATATGGGACGGCAACCATGAGAGGAGAAGAGAGGATTGTGTGAGATTTGCATGGATGGAAATGAGTTGCTAGTTTGTGTTGGTGGTTTAGTGAAGTGGAAATCTTCATTGTGAAGCTAGTTAGACAAGTGTCCTTGATTTAATATCAAGTTGACACACACATGGAGTGTGTAGGCTTGTTTTGGACGCCACATATTGTGGGGTGGGCAAGTGTAAAACTTGTCCCATCCCACTAATTTACGGGTACTCCTTGATTCTCGTTTCCTCGATTTGCGTGCCCTCGGGTCGTTTTACGAAAAACGTTTTTATAAATTATGAATCAACGTCACAAAACGAATCCAATAAAAATTGTCTCATCAAAAACGGAGTTCGAAAACGTAAATACGTAATCCTAGGGTTTCCGGTTTAGTCGTAAAGGATGTTAAAATAAAATCGTAAGTCCTAATCTTTTCTCGTAAATTTGTGAGTTTATGAACCAACACAAATTTAAAACTCCAAAATAATATTCATGGATAAATTTATTTTCTGAAATGTCGGACTGTCACCAAGGACGGTGTATGTAAACGTAAGCACGTAACGTTGAATCCTCCGGTTTAGACGTAGTCGATGCTACTCCAAGACGTAAATCCAAATTTCTTCCCAAAAATAAGTGAGTTCATATTGTATCATTAAAATAATATTTTCAAATAATATTTGAGAATAAAATATCAATCGTAAATTGACGGATTGTCACAGCATTTACCCCTAAACAGGATCTTTGTCCTCAAAGATCATCTTACCTTACTACTCGCTTCTTATAGAGTTAAAGCCATGTGGGTATTTCCTCCACATTCGGTCTTTTCTCACAAGTGCAATTCGTTACAATACGCGAGTTTCATCAAACATAACTACGGGAATAAGATCAGGCTAAATGTTGACTTACTTTCTCTATCCATGATGTTCACGGGTTTTTGATGAATGCAACTTTTCGCCGATCTAAGCTCTACTAAGAATAATCAGAATTTCACTTGATAGATATTCCATCAAGTTCGATTTACGAAACATAATTCACGCGGTTCTTGAAGTCCTAGGGTAGATCCAGCTTATATGCCTTTCAAACCAATCTTTTACATCATCTCAATGGTCCCATACAACGGGGACTTATATCCCATGATTTGTCAGATCATGAATTCATTTTTCCAAGGTTAAAAATTTTGGCATAACTTCGCTACCCATTTGGCACTTCAAGATCTACATTTCACATTCACATAACCTCTTGCCCACTATCGGCAGTTAATAATCAAATCCTAATTTCAACAATCATTTCAGATCTCGCGGGTCGGGTATTTTGCAAGGATAGGTTCGCCATCATAGGAAACCTTAAACCTGAAAGACATGTCCAACTCACAGTGGGTGTATGTCGGGTGTCTTCATTTCAACTCTTGCTTACAGATGCTCTAAGATTTAGATCCTAACAAGATTCGATCTCAATCCTAACACGATGATTATCAATGATAATCTTTCCAATGGAAAACGATTATGCGGTCTATTACCAAAGGTCATTCATTTAAACATAAAATAACACTTATAATACTTTGTATCGTTACTTTACCTCGTCCCTTAGATTGGGGTGGTACATAGTACTCTCATCAAGGTTCGTTCTCAATGATTTCTGAGTAAATCTCTAGAAATTCGATGCGAAGCGAGGATCTTGATATAGATGTTCGATACAGGCACACTATGTTTGCATAACTCTTTTGCATTTATCATTGACGGGAATGATATTAGCAGATTTGGTCAGTCTGTCGACGATGACCCAAATCGAATCAAATTCAGATGATGACCTTTGCAATAGCTAGACGTTTACTAATGTATGAGGCGTTATCTGCCTTCATAATTTATCATCAGTACAACTCTTCTGACAAGGATACATTTAGTCATAAATGACATAAATAGAATACTTATACTTACAAAATCCAATATAACTATATCTTACAATCCTCCATATTTAAGTAACCACAAGTGGCCTTTAAAATATTTAACGCTATTAGCTTCTCAATTCTAATGGTTCACTTTAGTCGCGAATCACTTTTTATTATTTATATTATCATTTTTACCAACATCGTTTATTATTATATTGTTCGGCAATTTAGTTTGCACAATCAGTATTAAGAAATATATCTTAATTGGTTCTTTATCCTTTTTATATAATACGTCGGTATCTATATTCACTTCTCATGATGATATAATTATTATGTCCACAATTCACTTAGATATTCTTTCTAAATTATGCGTCAGTAATTATGTTCACTTTCCGGATGAAATAAATATCACAACCGTATTTACTCAAAATTCTTTCTTCATATCTTCTATGTTTTAGTTTCGTCTTTACTATCATTTGTATCCGTTTTACTCAATCCGTCGTCTACAGCGTCGATAATTATTATATGTAAATTAACAATAATTATTTAATTTTTATGAAACGTAAACGTTAAAAGTTTAAATTTCTTAGTTCGACCAATTATATAAAATGTTCCAAATAAATTTGGATTTAATTAACAAGATTTTTGTTGATTTATCGAAAATATTTAATAAGATTCGTAAATGTTCGAAAAACCTTTGTTTATACTTTGGTCAAAGTTTTGTTTGAAAAGCAAAAATTGTCTTTTAAGGTTTCAGGTTATGGTATAAATGGTTTTACTCAGTCCTTCTTAAGTTATCTTGAGGTATACACAAACATTTACCCCTAAACAGAAGTTTAGTTAAATGGTTTGTGTATAAGGGAATAATCCCTTTAAAAATCCTTTTGTTAAAACATTTGTCAAAACATATTTCCATTTATTTTTGGTAAAATCCAAAGTCTTAAAAGGGCTCTTAATTTTTGAAGAGTCTATATGCATGCATCTTACCATTATTAATCCAACGGTCATTTTATGTAAAGGATTAAGTTTTTAATCCCTAAGCGTTAATGGTTCTAATCTTTGAAAAGTCAATATAGCTTCCATTGTCTATTAATCACATAGTCAAATAATGTAAAGGTTTAAGTCTTTAATCACATATCAATTATTCAAGGTACAGGTTTTCATTGTTCGGCCAATTCAGGGCAATTTATAACTAATTATTAACTCATTATTATTCTTATATACAAACAATTGGTCCTTAATGATCTCAAGCATGAATTTATCAAATTACGGCCTACACACGTGATTCACCAAATTTATGAATGCTACATGTGCATTGGTCAATCCAAACGACATCACGTGGGACTCATAATGTTCATTACAAGTACCAGATGTAGTAATTGGAATAGATAATCTTCTTCGCAGATGCGAAGTTGATGATAACCATGCCGTGGATCAAATCTTTAAAACATACGCTAGAACCTTGCAAATGATCGAACAAATCTTCCATTTCGAGTTATGGATATCGTTTTCGATTGTCAATTTACTCAGTTCACAGTAATCTATAAATATAAGGAATGATAACACCATAGCTCTTCAGGATGACAGGCTTGGTATAATAGAATCTTTCTCCGACAACTTTCTTAGTTGTACGGTAATTCCTTAAATTCAGATGGTGCTGACGCACAGTGCACAAGCCACAAGTGCAGCACCGAGAATATAATCAATACCAAATTCAACTTGCCTTAATGGCGAAAGTCTGGGTAATTCATTAACAAATACTTACTAAAGTTTCAAATAACAGAATTATCTTTTCAATAAATTCATATTAGCTTCTTCTAGATTACAATATCTATAACTAGTTCACAACCATTCACGATATAATTCCAAGTCTAAATACAGGATACGGTCATCCATCAAGAATTATTTATATCACTTTTGATAATCAACATCTTATCATTTAGGGGAATTCAATTCGAGTTCCCATCAATTAAGACAATGTCGTCATGTCATAATCAATCAATTCATTCTACTAGCACTATCAACTTTCCAGTTTTTATTGCCGTCGATAAGATGTGATCTTCTCAAAAGACTAATAATAACTCATAATTCTTCACAAATTCAAGGATATCAGGTGACACAACTACTATTAAAAAGAGTAAGGTCAACGCATAATCTACGCGAGAGAATTTCAAATCAGATACAGACGAAAACATTCAACGAATATGAGTATATCCCATGTTTTCATAATTTGAGTACGCATTCGAAAGCTCCTCGGATCGTTACCCAGGTCATTCAAATGAAATCAAATCATAAGAAATGATAAGAACGTCAATACATCCAGTCGGGTATCAACACTCGGTAATCAGATACTTTTCCTAAGAATTTCACTACGGGAGAATTAGACAAGAAAGAATTGTCAATTGTCAAATAAGACAATTTCCACAGATGAGTAAATTCGACTCAGAAGAATAGATGGTTCGGGCACATATGTAGGTGTCCCTAACACTATGTCCCTATTTTTCACTTCTTGCAGATCTCATAAAATTTAATCTTTCACAATCTTCAAATAAAATGTAGTGTTTATTCATTAGTTTTATGGCGACTACTAATCAGCCTTGCATGGTCCATTCCAAATTGTATGTAGGCGCGCAACTATATACAATTTCAAGATTAACGATGCAATACTCAGTTCGTCAAAATTTTATCATCATGTCTATAATAAAAACATTTTCATGCTTAATTCTTAAATAAGAATCAAAAATAAATTTACAAAGATTTTCTTTGTCATGAAAACAATTAAGTTTCTAAAGCGTTTCATAAACAACTTCATTTCGATAACAATCACTTATAAATCTCACTTTGAACAATCCTTATAGTGATGAAAATTAAATTTTCTCAAAGGATACCGTTTTAACTTTATAAAAACAAGGTGTGATCTGCAAAAGAGTGATGAAAGCTTGTTCACCAAGAATTAACTACGATATGATAGGAAATGAGCTTAGCCAAATAACCATGAGGTTCATGACTTCGATGGCACTCAGGAATACGAAGAGAATAATCCACAACGTAACTCAAATCGAGATGAGTACTTGTTCAATGGTTGCATCACTAATGCGAACACTAGGATGAAGCAATAAGAGATAGATAACATCGATACATGTAGAATTTAGTAATCAAAGGTAGTCTTTTTATTAATCACAAACAAGTCAAAATTGTACCGTATCACATTACGCGTCACTATGTCATACAATTCTCAGAACTCATCCTACCAACTGATGTCTCAGTTAAGTTAGGGATTTTTAAAAGATACCACAATGAATACTAATCTACAACAGTCATTAGGTGTTCTACATGTCCCAGAAGATCCATCGATCCCAATTCAGAAGAAGATTTCTTCAATTCATTTCTTGGACAATGGCCTAGGAACAACACTTAACACGAATCAACAATCAATTAAAACCTTATAGTTCAATCACAAAACTTAACGATTCCCTCTTAACTATCTCATATTCCATATAGGTTAAATTTTACTTTATTCAAGTGTCAACAATATTTATACTCAATTCGATATCCTACCTCATTCTCCAATACTTTCAATCTTTATTCATAGGCCTTAAAAGGGCAATAAAAGCTTGATATGATCAACACTTAATTTCCAATCCTATATCTCTTACAACAACAATTATCAGATGAGTCACTAGTATGAAATGACTCGATCAGTCAATTAGACTTCTCGGAAAGGTACTAGTGGCATGAGGCTTTTGGGTAATGGTTCCAGTTACAGCCTCAAGTGCAACATTCACCCTTTCGATTTCAATTTAAGAATTGGATGACAACGAATCAGATGACATCTTTCCAGGTGATAACGTTTTGTCAAACTCCACTCTATAAGAAAGATCGTCATGACATCGATATCAGATTTAATCTCGCCAATTCTTTTTCAATATCACAATAAACTAATATCTACACTTCTACGAATATCAACCATTTTGTTGGGATCATAAATATCCACAACTTGGTTTAGATCTAGGATAGCTAGAATTCTTACGAGAACAGCTTCGATTAATTTACTAGGGGATTTAGGGTTACTTGTGACAATCTACGTCGTATGAATACCTCGTATAAAAATCAAAATAATCATCAAACAATCATGTAATAAAATTACATCATATGTATATATATAATCCAAGTTATATATATATTAAAATAACACTTCTCAGTCTTGGCCTTGTCGGTAACTCGGGAATTCTTCGGCACCGTTATAGTCAAAAGATTTTTAGACATTTTGTGAAAAATGTTTTTAGTAAAAAGATTTTGAAATGTTTTATTCAAAACCTTGGTTTTAAAAATCTTCCGTTCTCTATAACGAGAGCTCTGGTACCAAACTGTAACACCCCCAAATTTATACAACTCGATACAGCGGAAGACTAGTTGGTGTTATGGGATAGCACATTACTCACATCATAGAAAACGCATAAAAATCGCGTCGTTTATTAATAAAGCATTTCCATTCATAAATATCAAAATTACATCGGTCCCAAGTCATTATATTTAATACAGGTTTTACAATGTATTTGAATGGAAAATATTGTTTAAGTGCGGGCCATGAATTCTTGTTGTCTTCCCGAGAATTACCTTCAAGTACCTGAGATAAAACATGTTAAAAGAAAAGGGTCAGCGATAACGCCGAGTGAATTCATAGAGTTTGATAAATCCATCAATATAATATCAGTATAAAATTATTACTGAAAATCATTTTGTACAAATCATTTTAATAGGCCTTAAAATAGCCAAAGTCATTTTATACAAATCTATCGAAAATCATAATATAGGCATTTGCCTTAAAAATCATTATACGAGCCAATGTCGTAAAAACACCATACAATACGTCTTAGGACGTTGTATATAAATAAAAACCGTTATATGGATATGGTTATGAAAACCGAAACACGAATATAATATCAATAGTATGACCCTGTATTGCTAGTCAGGCAATACATCGTAATACGGAGCGTCTATTAGTATTTTGTTAATTCGGATTATTATAAGCCGCATGACATTGTTACCTTACTAAACCAACAGCGGGTAGCTAACCCGATACTAATTTTTCCCATCTAAAGTAGCGTGTCGTCACAAAGGTTACGCTATGGAAATCTTCTCATACATAAATTCGCTTACCAATCAATGTGGCACGACGGGGATCAACCGTCAAGGCGCGAACTGGGGTGATCGTCCCCAAATAGTACTATTAAATGCATAAGCGTCTACCAAATCCCGGTAGTTCACAATTCATGCTAATGGGACTTTTAGTGACATACCTAACTTTAATAATCCATTTAATTTCATCTATCGGGTCCTTTAATCATTTATCGGGTCATACAATCGGGTCATTTAATCATTCGGGTCCAAAATCAATAAACAAGCAATCGGGACAAATGGAGTCCTAATTTTATAAAAACTAACATGTTATCTCCCTCGCGGGTTTATAAAACATTGATAAAAACATTTAAAAGAGTGCGAGGCTATGAACTCACGTTGATGTGGGAAGGCGGGTTATCGGCAATTCGGACGTACGTTGCGTGCTTCAATCACGGAAACCTAGACAAATAATACTCGGTCTTAGACGTTTGTCCAATGACTTTATAAAAATAACAATTATGTATACATATGATGATTATATATATATGATGATCAAGTGGGTTTACATATTCTCGTTTACTCATCTTAGAGTTATGTGTCGATAACTTTTATACTAGTTTTCTCGTTTTACCTATTTACGTGTTTTAAGTCCAATAAACTTATTACAAGTTCTTTAACTTGTTTTAATCCATTTTATACCTATATTATCAGTACATAGACTTTAAAGTTCGGCCCAAATGGGTTAAGCCCAATAAGTTCTTTTTATGGGTGTTTATCTTATGTAGTCCAATTATTAACCCAAGTATTAGTCCAATATGTTTACTTAGCTCGTTAATGTCCGTATGCCCTAAAGTTCGGGTTTTATCGGTTTTTACTTGTTATACATGTCTATATATCAGTATATAAGTTTTATAAAGTTTTTATTAGACGGGTCCAACCATCTAAGTTTTATTTAATAAAAACGTTAATTTTACGGCGATAGCCGAAAAAGTCGTAAAAATCAAGTTTATAGTTTTATAACTTATAAAACTTAACAGGTTACCATTTTTATAAAATGTACACTTATTTAACTTTTCACATACTTATATAAATAAAATCCATAAGTTAGTGGGTTTTTATTTTACATTTTATACTATTAAATTTTGAGTGCTTATATAATAGTAATATACTTTAATTTCCAAAAATCTGATTTTTATCTTTACTTTCACCAAAACTGCCATATCTTGAGTTCTACATGGAGATAGAAGCTCAAATTTTAATCACATAAACTACATGATATTTGCTACATTTAACTCTTCTATAGCTACTGTTGAATCTTCCTTTAAGTATTTTCTAAAAATCGTCCAAAACAGTAACTTCAGATTTGTATCTTAAACTTGTTTTGATCATATCTCACTCATTACAATGATTCCATTGCATGGCCAACTCTCACATGTGTACAAGACCCATAGCTTACTGTAAATCCATTTTACTTCATCATTTTATCAGTCTAACATGTGGTTCTTTACTGTTTTTATACAGCCTATCATTTAAACAAGATTTACCCATTTTTACTTTTTCATCTTTTTATCCATGATTATCAACAACAAATCCCCACATAACATTTTTATCATCATATAATCATCATATACATATACAATAGGAAATAAAATACATGTTTACATAATCAAATTAACAAGAAGATGAGGAGGACAATCTTTATACCACCATGATGATGTAGGTTGATCAAAACATGGATTTTTGATGGAGAAACTTGTGATGCACCAAGACCATCTTCAAGACCATCATTCTTCATGAGAACCTTGTGGAAAATCAGCCCTCCTACTCCATGAAAACTCCTCCTTGGATGTTATAAGCACCACCAATCAATAGGGTTTCAAAAGGGCTTCAACATATGCAAGTATAACATAGGATTTCATGGTTGTTTTTGATCAAAATGGTGTTTGTGGAAGAAATATGGGACGGCAACCATGAGAGGAGAAGAGAGGATTGTGTAAGATTTGCATGGATGGAAATGAGTTGCTAGTTTGTGTTGGTGGTTTAGTGAAGTGGAAAGCTTCATTGTGAAGCTAGTTAGACAAGTGTCCTTGATTTAATATCAAGTTGACACACACATGGAGTGTGTAGGCTTGTTTTGGACGCCACATATTGTGGGGTGGGCAAGTGTAAAAATTGTCCCATCCCACTAATTTACGGGTACTCCTCGATTCTCGTTTCCTCGATTTGCGTGCCCTCGGGTCGTTTTACGAAAAACGTTTTTATAAATTATGAATCAACGTCACAAAACGAATCCAATAAAAATTGTCTCATCAAAAACGGAGTTCGAAAACGTAAATACGTAATCCTAGGGTTTCCGGTTTAGTCGTAAAGGATGTTAAAATAAAATCGTAAGTCCTAATCTTTTCTCGTAAATTTGTGAGTTTATGAACCAACACAAATTTAAAACTCCAAAATAATATTCATGGATAAATTTATTTTCTGAAATGTCGGACTGTCACCAAGGACGATGTATGTAAACGTAAGCACGTAACGTTGAATCCTCCGGTTTAGACGTAGTCGATGCTACTCCAAGACGTAAATCCAAATTTCTTCCCAAAAATAAGTGAGTTCATATTGTATCATTAAAATAATATTTTCAAATAATATTTGAGAATAAAATATCAATCGTAAATTGCCGGATTGTCACAGCATTTACCCCTAAACAGGATCTTTGTCCTCAAAGATCATCTTACCTTACTACTCGCTTCTTATAGAGTAAAGCCATGTGGGTATTTCCTCCACATTCGGTCTTTTCTCACAAGTGCAATTCATTACAATACGCGAGTTTCATCAAACATAACTACGGGAATAAGATCAGGCTAAATGTTGACTTACTTTCTCTATCCATGGTGTTCACGGGTTTTTGATGAATGCAACTTTTCGCCGATCTAAGCTCTACTAAGAATAATCAGAATTTCACTTGATAGATATTCCATCAAGTTCGATTTACGAAACATAATTCACGTGGTTCTTGAAGTCCTAGGGTAGATCCAGCTTATATGCCTTTCAAACCAATCTTTTACATCATCTCAATGGTCCCATACAACGGGGACTTATATCCCATGATTTGTCAGATCATGAATTCATTTTTCCAAGGTTAAAAATTTTGGCATAACTTCGCTACCCATTTGGCACTTCAAGATCTACATTTCACATTCACATAACCTCTTGCCCACTATCGGCAGTTAATAATCAAATCCTAATTTCAACAATCATTTCAGATCTCGCGGGCCGGGTATTTTGCAAGGATAGGTTCGCCATCATAGGAAACCTTAAACCTGAAAGACATGTCCAACTCACAGTGGGTGTATGTCGGGTGTCTTCATTTCAACTCTTGCTTACAGATGCTCTAAGATTTAGATCCTAACAAGATTCGATCTCAATCCTAACACGATGATTATCAATGATAATCTTTCCAATGGAAAACGATTATGCGGTCTATTACCAAAGGACATTCATTTAAACATAAAATAGCACTTATAATACTTTGTATCGTTACTTTACCTCGTCCCTTAGATTGGGGTGGTACATAGTACTCTCATCAAGGTTCGTTCTCAATGATTTCTGAGTAAATCTCTAGAAATTCGATGCGAAGCGAGGATCTTGATATAGATGTTCGATACAGGCACACTATGTTTGCATAACTCTTTTGCATTTATCATTGACGGGAATGATATTAGCAGATTTGGTCAGTCTGTCGACGATGACCCAAATCGAATCAAATTCAGATGATGACCTTTGCAATAGCTAGACGTATACTAATGTATGAGGCGTTATCTGCCTTCATAATTTATCATCAGTACAACTCTTCTGACAAGGATACATTTAGTCATAAATGACATAAATAGAATACTTATACTTACAAAATCCAATATAACTATATCTTACAATCCTCCATATTTAAGTAACCACAAGTGGCCTTTAAAATATTTAACGCTATTAGCTTCTCAATTCTAATGGTTCACTTTAGCCGCGAACCAGTTTTTATTATTTATATTATCCTTTTTACCAACATCGTTTATTTTTATATTGTTCGGCAATTTAGTTTGCACAATCAGTATTAAGAAATATATCTTAATTGGTTCTTTATCCTTTTTATATAATACGTCGGTATCTATATTCACTTCTCATGATGATATAATTATTATGTCCACAATTCACTTAGATATTCTTTCTAAATTATGCGTCAGTAATTACGTTCACTTTCCGGATGAAATAAATATCACAACCGTATTTACTCAAAATTCTTTCTTCATATCTTCTATGTTTTAGTTTCGTCTTTACTATCATTTGTATCCGTTTTACTCAATCCGTCGTCTAGAGCGTCGATAATTATTATATGTAAATTAACAATAATTATTTAATTTTTATGAAACGTAAACGTTAAAAGTTTAAATTTCTTAGTTCGACCAATTATATAAAATGTTCCAAATAAATTTGGATTTAATTAACAAGATTTTTGTTGATTTATCGAAAATATTTAATAAGATTCGTAAATGTTCGAAAAACCTTTGTTTATACTTTGGTCAAAGTTTTCTTAGTTTGAAAAGCAAAAATTGTCTTTTAAGGTTTCAGGTTATGGTATAAATGGTTTTACTCAGTCCTTCTTAAGTTATCTTGAGGTATACACAAACATTTACCCATAAACAGAAGTTTAGTTAAATGGTTTGTGTATAAGGGAATAATCCCTTTAAAAATCGTTTTGTTAAAACATTTGTCAAAACATATTTCCATTTCTTTTTGGTAAAATCCAAAGTCTTAAAAGGGCTCTTAATTTTTGAAGAGTCTATATGCATGCATCTTACCATTATTAATCCAACGGTCATTTTATGTAAAGGATTAAGTTTTTAATCCCTAAGCGTTAATGGTTCTAATCTTTGAAAAGTCAATATAGCTTCCATTGTCTATTAATCACATAGTCAAATAATGTAAAGGTTTAAGTCTTTAATCACATATCAATTATTCAAGGTACAGGTTTTCATTGTTCGGCCAATTCAGGGCAATTTATAACTAATTATTAACTCATTATTATTCTTATATACAAACAATTGGTCCTTAATGATCTCAAGCATGAATTTATCAAATTACAGCCTACACACGTGATTCACCAAATTTATGAATGCTACATGTGCATTGGTCAATCCAAACGACATCACGTGGGACTCATAATGTTCATTACAAGTACCGGATGTAGTAATTGGAATAGATAATCTTTTTCGCAGATGCGAAGTTGATGATAACCATGCCGTGGATCAAATCTTTAAAACATACGCTAGAACCTTGCAAATGATCGAACAAATCTTCCATTTCGAGTTATGGATATCGTTTTCGATTGTCAATTTACTCAGTTCACAGTAATCTATAAATATAAGGAATGATAACACCATAGCTCTTCAGGATGACAGGCTTGGTATAATAGAATCTTTCTCCGACAACTTTCTTAGTTGTACGGTAATTCCTTAAATTCAGATGGTGCTGACACACAGTGCACAAGCCACAAGTGCAGCACCGAGAATATAATCAATACCAAATTCAACTTGCCTTAATGGCGAAAGTCTGGGTAATTCATTAACAAATACTTACTAAAGTTTCAAATAACAGAATTATCTTTTCAATAAATTCATATTAGCTTCTTCTAGATTACAATATCTATAACTAGTTCACAACCATTCACGGTATAATTCCAAGTCTAAATACAGGATACGGTCATCCATCAAGAATTATTTATATCACTTTTGATAATCAACATCTTATCATTTAGGGGAATTCAATTCGAGTTCCCATCAATTAAGACAATGTCGTCATGTCATAATCAATCAATTCATTCTACTAGCACTATCAACTTTCCAGTTTTTATTGCCGTCGATAAGATGTGATCTTCTCAAAAGACTAATAATAACTCATAATTCTTCACAAATTCAAGGATATCAGGTGACACAACTACTATTAAAAAGAGTAAGGTCAACGCATAATCTACGCGAGAGAATTTCAAATCAGATACAGACGAAAACATTCAACGAATATGAGTATATCCCATGTTTTCATAATTTGAGTACGCATTCGAAAGCTCCTCGGAATGTTACCCAGGTCATTCAAATGAAATCAAATCATAAGAAATGATAAGAACGTCAATACATCCAGTCGGGTATCAACACTCGGTAATCAGATACTTTTCCTAAGAATTTCACTACGGGAGAATTAGACAAGAAAGAATTGTCAATTGTCAAATAAGACAATTTCCATAGATGAGTAAATTCGACTCAGAAGAATAGATGGTTCGGGCACATATGTAGGTGTCCCTAACACTATGTCCCTATTTTTCACTTCTTGCAGATCTCATAAAATTTAATCTTTCACAATCTTCAAATAAAATGTAGTGTTTATTCATTAGTTTTATGGTGACTACTAATCAGCCTTGCATGGTCCATTCCAAATTATATGTAGGCGCGCAACTATATACAATTTCAAGATTAACGATGCAATACTCAGTTCGTCAAAATTTTATCATCATGTCTATAATAAAAACATTTTCATGCTTAATTCTTAAATAAGAATCAAAAATAAATTTACAAAGATTTTCTTTGTCATGAAAACAATTAAGTTTCTAAAGCGTTTCATAAACAACTTCATTTCGATAACAATCACTTATAAATCTCACTTTGAACAATCCTTATAGTGATGAAAATTAAATTTTCTCAAAGGATACCGTTTTAACTTTATAAAAACAAGGTGTGATCTGCAAAAGAGTGATGAAAGCTTGTTCACCAAGAATTAACTACGATATGATAGGAAATGAGCTTAGCCAATTAATCATGAGGTTCATGACTTCGATGGCACTCAGGAATACAAAGAGAATAATCCACAACGTAACTCAATTCGAGATGAGTACTTGTTCAATGGTTGCATCACTAATGCGAACACTAGGATGAAGCAATAAGAGATAGATAACATCGATACATGTAGAATTTAGTAATCAAAGGTAGTCTTTTTATTAATCATAAACAAGTCAAAATTATACCGTATCACATTACGCGTCACTATGTCATACAATTCTCAGAACTCATCCTACCAACTGATGTCTCAGTTAAGTTAGGGATTTTTAAAAGATACCACAATGAATACTAATCTACAACAGTCATTAGGTGTTCCACATGTCCCAGAAGATCCATCGGTCCCAATTCAGAAGAAGATTTCTTCAATTCATTTCTTGGACAATGGCCTAGGAACAACACTTAACACGAATCAACAATCAATTAAAACCTTATAGTTCAATCACAAAACTTAACGATTCCCTCTTAACTATCTCATATTCCATATAGGTTAAATTTTACTTTATTCAAGTTTCAACAAATTTTATACTCAATTCGATATCCTACCTCATTCTCCAATACTTTCAATCTTTATTCATAGGCCTTAAAAGGGCAATAAAAGCTCGATATGATCAACACTTAATTTCCAATCCTATATCTCTTACAACAACAATTATCAGATGAGTCACTAGTATGAAATGACTCGATCAGTCAATTAGACTTCTCGGAAAGGTACTAGTGGCATGAGGCTTTTGGGTAATGGTTCCAATTACAGCCTCACGTGCAACATTCACCCTTTCGATTTCAATTTAAGAATTGGATGACAACGAATCAGATGACATCTTTCCAGGTGATAACGTTTTGTCAAACTCCACTCTATAAGAAAGATCGTCATGACATCGATATCAGATTTAATCTCGCCAATTCTTTTTCAATATCACAATAAACTAATATCTACACTTCTACGAATATCAACCATTTTGTTGGGATCATAAATATCCACAACTTGGTTTAGATCTAGGATAGCTAGAATTCCTACGAGAACAGCTTCGATTAATTTACTAGGGGATTTAGGGTTACTTGTGACAATCTACGTCGTATGAATACCTCGTATAAAAATCAAAATAATCATCAAACAATCATGTAATAAAATTACATCATATGTATATATATAATCCAAGTTATATATATATTAAAATAACACTTCTCAGTCTTGGCCTTGTCGGTAACTCGGGAATTCTTCGGCACCGTTATAGTCAAAAGATTTTTAGACATTTTGTGAAAAATATTTTTAGTAAAAAGATTTTGAAATGTTTTATTCAAAACCTTGGTTTTAAAAATCTTTCGTTCTCTATAACGAGAGCTCTGGTACCAAACTGTAACACCCCCAAATTTATACAACTCGATACAGCGGAAGACTAGTTGGTGTTACGGGATAGCACATTACTCGCATCATAGAAAACGCATAAAAATCGCGTCGTTTATTAATAAAGCATTTCCATTCATAAATATCAAAATTACATCGGTCCCAAGTCATTATATTTAATACAGGTTTTACAATATATTTGAATGGAAAATATTGTTTAAGTGCGGGCCATGAATTCTTGTTGTCTTCCCGAGAATTACCTTCAAGTACCTGAGATAAAACATGTTAAAAGAAAAGGGTCAGCGATAACGCCGAGTGAATTCATAGAGTTTGATAAATCCATCAATATAATATCAGTATAAAATTATTACTGAAAATCATTTTGTACAAATCATTTTAATAGGCCTTAAAATAGCCAAAGTCATTTTATACAAATCTATCGAAAATCATAATATAGGCATTTGCCTTAAAAATCATTATACGAGCCAATGTCGTAAAAACACCATACAATACGTCTTAGGACGTTGTATATAAATAAAAACCGTTATATGGATATGGTTATGAAAACCGAAACACGAATATAATATCAATAGTATGACCCTGTATTGCTAGTCAGGCAATACATCGTAATACGGAGCGTCTATTAGTATTTCGTTAATTCGGTTTATTATAAGCCGCATGACATTGTTACCTTACTAAACCAACAGCGGGTAGCTAACCCGATACCAATTTTGCCCATCTAAAGTAGCGTGTCGTCACAAAGGTCACGCTATGTAAATCTTCTCATACATAAATTCGCTTACCAATCAATGTGGCACGACGGGGATCAACCGTCAAGGCGCGAACTGGGGTGATCGTCCCCAAATAGTACTATTAAATGCATAAGCGTCTACCAAATCCCGGTAGTTCACAATTCATGCTAATGGGACTTTTTGTGACATACCTAACTTTAATAATCCATTTAACTTCATCTATCGGGTCCTTTAATCATTTATCGGGTCATACAATCGGGTCATTCAATCATTCGGGTCCAAAATCAATAAACAAGCAATCGGGACAAATGGAGTCCTAATTTTATAAAAACTAACATGTTATCTCCCTCGCGGGTTTATAAAACATTTATAAAAACATTTAAAAGAGTGCGAGGCTATGAACTCACGTTGATGTGGGAAGGCGGGTTATCGGCAATTCGGACGTACGGTGCGTGCTTCAATCACGGAAACCTAGACAAATAATACTCGGTCTTAGACGTTTGTCCAATGACTTTATAAAAATAACAATTATGTATACATATGATGATTATATATATATGATGATCAAGTGGGTTTACATATTCTCGTTTACTCATCTTAGAGTTATGTGTCGATAACTTTTATACTAGTTTTCTCGTTTTACCTATTTATGTGTTTTAAGTCCAATAAACTTATTACAAGTTCTTTAACTTGTTTTAATCCATTTTATACCTATATTATCAGTACATACACTTTCAAGTTGGGCCCAAATGGGTTAAGCCCAATAAGTTCTTTTTATGGGTGTTTATCTTATGTAGTCCAATTATTAACCCAAGTATTAGTCCAATATGTTTACTTAGCTCGTTAATGTCCGTATGCCCTAAAGTTCGGGTTTTATCGGTTTTTACTTGTTATACATGTCTATATATCAGTATATAAGTTTTATAAAGTTTTCATTAGACGGGTCCAACCATCTAAGTTTTATTTAATAAAAACGTTAATTTTACGGCGATAGCCGAAAAAGTCGTAAAAATCAAGTTTATAGTTTTATAACTTATAAAACTTAACAGGTTACCATTTTTATAAAATGTCCACTTATTTAAATTTTCACATAATTATATAAATAAAATCCATAAGTTAGTGGGTTTTTATTTTACATTTTATACTATTAAATTTTGAGTGCTTATATAATAGTAATATACTTTAATTTCCAAAAATCTGATTTTTATCTTTACTTTCACCAAAACTGCCATATCTTGAGTTCTACATGGAGATAGAAGCTCAAATTTTAATCACATAAACTACATGATATTTGCTACATTTAACTCTTCTATAGCTACTGTTGAATCTTCCTTTAAGTATTTTCTAAAAATCGTCCAAAACAGTAACTTCAGATTTGTATCTTAAACTTGTTTTGATCATATCTCACTCATTACAATGATTCCATTGCATGGCCAACTCTCACATGTGTACAAGACCCATAGCTTACTGTAAATCCATTTTACTTCATCATTTTATCAGTCTAACATGTGGTTCTTTACTGTTTTTATACAGCCTATCATTTAAACAAGATTTACCCATTTTTACTTATAGTTTTTCATCTTTTTATCCATGATTATCAACAACAAATCCCCACATAACATTTTTATCATCATATAATCATCATATACATATACAATAGGAAATAAAATACATGTTTACATAATCAAATTAACAAGAAGATGAGGAGGACAATCTTTATACCACCATGATGATGTAGGTTGATCAAAACATGGATTTTTGATGGAGAAACTTGTGATGCACCAAGACCATCTTCAAGACCATCATTCTTCATGAGAACCTTGTGGAAAATCAGCCCTCCTACTCCATGAAAACTCCTCCTTGGATGTTATAAGCACCACCAATCAATAGGGTTTCAAAATGGCTTCAACATATGCAAGTATAACATAGGATTTCATGGTTGTTTTTGATCAAAATGGTGTTTGTGGAAGAAATATGGGACGGCAACCATGAGAGGAGAAGAGAGGATTGTGTGAGATTTGCATGGATGGAAATGAGTTGCTAGTTTGTGTTGGTGGTTTAGTGAAGTGGAAAGCTTCATTGTGAAGCTAGTTAGACAAGTGTCCTTGATTTAATATCAAGTTGACACACACATGGAGTGTGTAGGCTTGTTTTAGACGCCACATATTGTGGGGTGGGCAAGTGTAAAACTTGTCCCATCCCACTAATTTACGGGTACTCCTCGATTCTAGTTTCCTCGATTTGCGTGCCCTTGGGTCGTTTTACGAAAAACGTTTTTATAAATTATGAATCAACGTCACAAAACGAATCCAATAAAAATTGTCTCATCAAAAACGGAGTTCAAAAACGTAAATACGTAATCCTAGGGTTTCCGGTTTAGTCGTAAAGGATGTTAAAATAAAATCGTAAGTCCTAATCTTTTCTCGTAAATTTGTGAGTTTATGAACCAACACAAATTTAAAACTCCAAAATAATATTCATGGATAAATTTATTTTCTGAAATGTCGGACTGTCACCAAGGACGGTGTATGTAAACGTAAGCACGTAACGTTGAATCCTCCGGTTTAGACGTAGTCGATGCTACTCCAAGACGTAAATCCAAATTTCTTCCCAAAAATAAGTGAGTTCATATTGTATCATTAAAATAATATTTTCAAATAATATTTGAGAATAAAATATCAATCGTAAATTGACGGATTGTCACAGCTACAATGGAAGCTATTTGGATTAGGAAGTTTATTGGAGATCTTGGAGTGATGCCTTCAGTTAAAGAACCTATTGATATATATTGTGACAATTCTGTTGCAATTATATTCGCCAATGATTCTGGAGTTATGAAAGGCGCCAAACACTTTAAACGTAGATATCACTACGTTCGAGTATAAGTTGAAGCTCATGAAATTAAATTAATAAATGTTCACACAAACGATAACGTAGTTGATCCTTTTACTAAGGCTTTGCCTAGACCAAAGGTAGTTAAGCATGCCAAGGCTATTGGGCTGCAACTAGCTAGCAATTTCATGCAATAAATCTGTGATTAGTATTTGGATAAAGGATGCTTAAGACATTATTGAATTGATGAAATAAAGATTGAGTTTCGTTTATTTTCTGTTATTTAATTTTGTATCCTATTTTACATGTTTTAATCCATGAATAAATTGCTATGTTCTAAATGTCCGTTGTCGATTAATAATATGGGAGTATTATTAAAGTAAGACAATTCAAAATAGTGACAGAGTATACTTGAAAGTATATTGGTCAATTTTGGATGATATTTTATGAATCAAATATTGGACTTATCCCAACTATGTGATTTTATTTTATGGATCTTTGTCATTAAGTAAATCATAAAATAGTTATCCTTAGACATGAGATACCAGGAAACTGTCACGAGTGTAGTGCGTTTCTGTAAGGTAACCTAACGCTAAACGTAACTGGTAGCTATAAGGGTTATTTTCAGAAGTATTGCAAAGTTAGTAAGTTTCACTTGAAGTAAAAATGGGATTTGTTTCATTCAAATTATTATTGAAGTATAATACATCTGGGCCCCCCTCGGGGGGAGTAGTAAGATGTTTGTGTGGCTGCACCCAAATTTGTTTTGGTAATCTTGCTATATCCGTAAAACGAGAAACATAATGGTTAATCAAAGGAATGAGTGAGATCCATATCCTATTAATGTTGTATTTGAAATAAAAGGATAATAATAATGATGAATCATTAAAAGGTTTTATCAAGGAGACCTTACTCGAGTTGTACTAGAGACATTAGTGTAACTAGACGTTAGTCACTGTAATCACGATATTCGAATTTTGTCCAAGTGGGAGCTGAAAGTTTATGGACATTAAATTAATAGTCGTGTGTTAGAATCGAACTTGAGATTACGAGATTGCACACAATACGTAAAGTGTTAATTTATTTAATAAATATATATTTATTGTATTTATTAGATTAAACCAAGCTTTAACTTAACTGTCGTTAAATAATAAGAGTTAATTATTAAACGAACGTTGTGGAATAAATTAGAAGAGAAAAGAAGAGTCTGGAACACCCCTAGAGGGGGTGTTGACTGTCGATTAGGGACAAAGGGGGAAGGAGATTTCCTTCCTAGTTTGGTTTATTGCTTGGGCTCCAAGATTTGCTAGCCTATATAAACACACCCCCTACCCTCATAATTCTTCACCCCATTCTTTTTCTCTCTCTCTTCCCTGCGATCAAAGCCAAAGACAAACACCCTTTTTAGGGTTCCTTTTAACCTTTGGTTTTGGTTTCTTGAATATATTCCTAGCCCCTCTTTATGATTGTTGGGTAGATATTCCATAAGTGTTAAAGCACCGGTTTATACATGCTAGACTCACGATTAGCCCGTTGCATTACGTGTATACAAGAGCGTAATATAGTTTTGCTTTAAACTATATCTTGGTATTATTCGTCATAAACTCTAATTGGCGTTCTTGTGGATTTGCTCTAGCTAAAAGGTATGTAACCTTAACTCGATTAATTATGAATGTGTTATTAATTATGATCTTGTTAAATCGCTTCCGCTATGTGTGCTTTGATCTTATTTAGGGTTTTGTATAATTGTTATGAACTTAATAAACCTTCAAGAACCACAACACTTGATTGCACATGAAATGGCATGAGCTGCAATGCAATCAAGCTAGAGTAAGTACACAAAAGAAGGTTCCTTTGT